>JAHWFP010029140.1:0-32910 GCA_023313725.1 Lithobius niger
AAAATTGAAAATCGGTTCTTTGGTTCGATCTCTAGGTGAGAGCAAAATTTCTCCAGCAAGAAGAACAAAAACAATTTTAGTCACATTAAAATAGTGTTCAAAAGGCCTTCTTCATACTTATGTTTTAAGCTGTAAAACTTGAGCATCGGTTCATTGGTTCGATCTTCAGCTTGTTGCGATCCAGAATTTGGGTTAATCATGAACATTGAGCTAAAACCCATGTAATTTGATACACAAGCCATTTTTAGCATAGAGCTAGCTATGGAATCTCTCGAGATATCCCCTAAGACCCTTTCTGTCTACCTACTACACTCACCTGTATGAAGTTATTGACCAACAAATTCTTGCAGATCGCGCAAATCGTGAATTGGCACACAAGTCATTCTTAGCAGTACAAATCGAAATAAAGTTTCTTGATCATCAATCTCATGGAGAGGACACAGAGAAGCACTTGGGGTAGGTGTATCTCATGGGATTCCGTATGTAGTTCGATTTTTTTTCTACTACTACCATGCATGTTTTTAGTACAGTCAGCAAGAATTTGTTGGTCACTAATGCTTCACGGGATGCGCAGGAGGGTGGGGGGGGGGGGGCCCCCCCGGGGCGGGGGAGGCTTTGATGGTATTTCATGGGGATTCATGGCTGGTTCAATTTCTACTGCTGGGAATGATTGGTACCAAAATGCATTCGATCAACAAGAATTTTTCGGATATAAACCTCATGGAGTGGGAATAAGGTGGAAGCACTGAGGGGCCTTGAAGGATTTCGCGGAAGTTCCATAGCTAGTTTGATTTCTATTGCTAACAATAACTTGTGTACCAAATTTCATTCTTAGCACTATGTGCAAGAATTTGTTGGTCAGACCTCAAGGAGGGGGCACGGGGGGGGGGGCGTCGTGGTGCCTTGTAGATTATCTCGAGGGGGTTCATAGCTAGTTCAATTTGTACTACTATGACTGACTTGTGTACCAAATTGTATTTTTTTTAGCTTGATCCGCAATAATTTGTTGGTGAAGCAGCAGAGAGGGGGGGGGGGGCAGCCTTGGAGATATTTCATGGGGGGTGGTGGGTTCCATGACTGATGGTTTGATATGTACTGCTAAGAATGACTGGTGCTCCAAATATCATGCTTTTAGTAGGATTTGTAAAAATGTGTGGGTCAACGCTCAGTGAGGGGGTATACAGAGGAGCGCCTTTGAGAGTATTTCTTGAGGGTTCCATGGTTGATTCGATTTATGCTGCTAAGAATGACTTGTGCACCAAATTTTACGTTTTTAGCTTGATCTGCAAGAATTTGTTGCCCAAGCCCCTGGGAGAGGGCACCGGGGGGGGGGGGGGTGCTGGGGAGAGGGGGCGCTGCAGGCACTTAGGGGTATTTCATGTGGAGCCAATGGCTTGTTGGATTTTTACTGTTAAGAAAGACTTCTCAAACAAATTTCCTGTTTTTAGCTCGATTTGCTAAAATTTGTTACTCCAATTAATGATTTCTGCCCAGTGCTCTACAATAATAATAATTGTTCTGCGGACATGAATACTACAGTAACATCAAAATTGTATTCATAAGACCCTGCTAGGTGTTAATACCTAAATTTTAAGCTATACAAATTGAAAATCGGTTCATTGGTTCGATCTCTATGTGAAAGCAAAAGTTCTAGCCCATTTGGCTTTCCGCGTCAAGAATATCGTAGTTACATTAAAATACATTGAGAATGCTCTAGGCCTTCTCCAGACTTACGTTTTAAGCTATAGAACTTAAAAATCGGTTCAGTGGTTCGATCTCCAGATGAATGCAAAGATTCTCAACAACAACATTAATGATTTCTGCCCAGTGCTCTACAATAATAATTGCTCTGCTGACGAGAATACTGCAGTCACATCAAAATCGTGTTCAAAAGGCCCTGGTCAGTGTTAATACCTACATTTTAAGCTATACAAATTGAAAATCGGTTCATTGGTTCGTTCTCTAGGTGGGAGCAAAAGTAATAGCCCATTTGGCTTTCCGTGTCAAGAGTATTGTAGTTATATTAAAGTAGCCTGCGAAAGGTCCTAGGCCTTATCCATACCTATACGTTTTATACTATAGACCTTGAAAATCGGTTCAGTGGTTCGCTCTTTAGGTAAGGGCAAAGAGTCCCAACAACAAGAACAACAAGAACAACAACAAGAAATGGCCATGCTGTGGACGCTGAACGGTTTGATTGTTGTCATTAAATTTTTTAATGCGGTGAAATAGTTATGACACGACCCCAAATACCGAATTTCGTTACTCTATATCAATTCTGGGCGAAACTATAGGAGTTCAAAGTTTGACGTTTAACATGGAAGTTCATGCTGAGGCTTACATAAGGACCGCTTGATAGTAAACTGATAATTTCTTGTAGGAGCGAAAATTGTTTACTGAATAGTAAAATTGGAATAGGCCTAAAAAACGAAACAGGCCTAAAAATAGGCTTAACCCCATAAATAATTCAACTTTTTTCTTTTTTTTTAGGATCCTATATCATTGAAAGAAACCTTGGGAGCAACAAATTCAATAAAATTTTATACGGTAAAAAAAAAAAAAATTTCACGTTTTTAATATAGGTTTCTAGCAATCCTAGGAACTTCTTTTACGAGATTATTGTTTTCTTACTGTTTTACAGCAGTTTTACAGTCTTTAAGCATTTGCGATTTCATGATTAAGCAAGGTGAAGTCGCTAACTTTGTGTTACTTTGTTGGACTGAGGGAGCCCCACTGGCGCTTTGGGCTGCCCTGCAATGCGCGAGCTGCTTACGCAATGTGCAGGCTAAATTTTTAAAAGTGGGTTAAAAAAGGGTTAAAGGGTCTAACGAGCGTTAACCACTCCTGGTCATCTGCCCGAAGCCCTAAGGCCCTATGTCTGCAACACCCGGAATGGATTCTCAGGAGGTCACCCACCCAAGTACCAATCGGGGCCAATGCTGCTTAACTTCGGGGATCTGAATTTTTAAAAGTGGATTTTTATTAACAACAAAACTTTCTTCTTGCATTATTACTACAGTAGCATAGTTGTCAAATCCTAACTTTCTTTGTTACAAGCCTTATGTGCCTTTCAAGGAAAATTTTTAATTATTGTAGTTTTCTATAAAGGTGGGAGGGTCACTTTGGCTGGGTCACTTTGGCAAATCCGACCCTATGTTCGAAAGGTTAATCGGAGAAAAAAAAAAGTGCTGGTCCAACTGGGACTCTCACTCAGGACTTCTCGAATACTAGACCGGGCGTTCTCACAACTGTGCTACTGGGGCGGACCACGGCTAGTCTCCAGCCGAGCTTGTAGGCTGTTTTAACCTCTCCCACTGATTGCCTAAAGATCACAGACATGTATGTATGTGTTATGTGCGTGTATTTATGTATAGGCCAAAGGTTTTGCCTTACATCGAAGGTCAGTCCGACAAATGGAGGGTAACAAAGATTTCAACGTACGGAAAAGGTACTAAAAAGAAAGGTAGGCCTAGAAAATGTAGGCCTGCACTTAGGCCTATTCTAATAACGAAATCGTAGCAAAGGACAAATGAATATAAATATTTGGGACTGTTTGATCGGCGTGGAGCACAATAACTGAAATAAATAAACAGCAACAAGGAAATGCGTTAAAGAGTGATTCAGTGAAATGTATATAGCTTTTGCCTAAATAAGAAACTTCGGTTTCTCCTCTAATTTGTAGTTAGTGTACTGAAATAAAATTACGATCAGTGCCAACACACGAGCCAGTGTCACGTCGTTCTTGGGCCTCTAAATCCACGGATTTGTCATTCAACGAAAGCTATAAACTTATAAGGAGGTAGCATTTCGTAGCACCGTATTTACTTTAAGCGCCGTGCGTTGAAAAAGCGTCAAATAAAAACCGTACATTTCTTTTCCTCGCAGCAGTGCAGCAGCTGCAGAAGTCTGCTAAATGCCTACGTCACGCAAACGTCACTAGCGCTAGATGACCAAAAGAAACAGCCACCTGGCGGATTAGTACACAGAGAGCTATCTATCAAACGGGCCGTCAAAAAAAAATGGACGCTACCATCTCTGTGCGATTGCCGCAATCGTTTAACTCGCTGAAAAAACGTTATCGTTAAAGTTGTATTGGCAATTGAAATGAATCAACGGAATTTGACGGGTGTGTATTTATTTACCTACCTATCATAGCTATAAAAACATGGCCGTATTTGCTGTAGATGATCAAATATTATATCGATGGGAAGCAGCCATCTTGTTTCCGCGGCACCTTTTTTGTTGCTGCGTGGCTGCAGTTAGCGCTGCACGAAACGTCGAAAAGAGACGTGTCCGCTATTCGCAGCACTGCAAATTGCAGCTAAATTGTAGAGAAAAGAAACAGCTATTTAGCGAACAGCTTTAGCACTTCAAGGAAAAGAAACGCATGGAAAGCGCTCGGTCTTGTGTTGGCGTCATCTGGGTGCAGCTAAGTGTTCTTGTATCACACTAGCGAGGTTACGATTGATAACGAACCTTACATTAGGAGAAACAGATGTTCACCTAATGCATAAAGGAAAATGGAAAACAGGCCAAATAGCGAAAATCATACACTAGAAATAACATAGTACAGTGAGCCACCTTTACGTTTTGTCGGAGTGGCATGACTCGGATTCGAACTGGCAACCCAAATTGTTACCAGATCACTGACATAGCGCCTTTATCTGTGTTCCCACTTCTCCACTGGCATAAAGTTGACTTACTGACCAAGTTTCTTGTGTATGATTTTCTCTGTTAATTTTTCCGCTTTGAATTTATATAATTTACAGAGGTTTGTTTTATATTTATTTACACGTTACGCATGGCATCGTTTTACACGTAAACCAAGCTCGTAAGGCGTGTTCGATTCCCCCAAAATCGATCTGCATTGTGGTGTAAAGCAGTAAATACTTACGTTTCCTAAAATTACAGAGTTGATTCGTCTTTACGTACCAAGCTTTTAAAATGTTTGCCTGCAAAACAGTTTGCATGTGGTCATCGAGGCTGAGCGGTGAGAGAGATTAGCCTGGTTGCTGGAGGTTTGCGGATCTGGTCGAACCCCTGGAAAGGGAAACTTGGCAAAGTCCCCGCCAGGCCTCCCGGCCAGGGTAGCGTGAGAGGCTACCGTGCTCCTTCAGCGGCTACGGGAACTATATTCTGGCAAATTCTGGACCATCTTTCGGCCCCTACGATGATCGGAGGTTTCCCGGTTGTAATCCCCTGGTTGGCTCCTCCCTTTACCAGATATTTCTTATTTTCAAAAAAGCCTGGTAATGTTCAAAATTGAGCCAGTTCAGCCGCACGAGCATTAAATTGCTTCGGCTGACTTAAGGCTTCAATAATTAAACTCGCGTTTAGTGGAACGGCTTTCAAAAATGATACTAGCATTGAACCTGAAAAAAAAAATATATGTAAATGTCGGGATGATTTTAAACTAATCTTTGGTCGATGTATCTAATGCTGAAAACAGTTTATCTTTATCTTGTACCTTTCTGAAGTTGAAAAATGCCACGGACAGACGGAAAAATTCGTTGCAAAAGTCTTCTCGGTCGTTTCGGCCGTACAGAAGACTAAAAGTAACGATTTCATGAACTTTAACACGTGAAGCATATGAATAATATCATGAGTCTATGAAAATGATAATATATATTCGTAAAATTAACCATAACGGAAAATATTTAATTAAAATTCATATAGGCTAGTCTTTGGGAATCCACGAACAACTTTACGGTAATTAATCCTTCAATAAAACGGCAAATTATTGGCATAATACTTGCCTGAAGCATGCACGATTGTGATGCGAATAATTAAAATTGAACTAAAGAGGTCAGAGACGAAATTTTTTTAATAAACGATCTTTTTTATCGATTTGCATGCGTCTGTCTGTCGGTTTCCTTCTTTTTTTTCCGTTTTTTTTTTTTTTTTTTTTGTGGCAAAATAACGTAACGAATTTACTCATTAGCCGTCATGTTTAACATACGGAACATTCTATATGTTAGACCGTAGATCATTGCTACCCACGTCGTTATCTGATCAGTTCGGCACTCGATAGGTCAATGGATCAAACGATTCTAGGAAAATAAAGCCAAGGAAAAAAACCGCGGAAAAAAGCCTGGAAAACACAGCCGAAGGAAAAAAAGCCGTGGGCAAAAAAGCCAAAGGAAAAAAGCCGCGGTCTTTTTTCGACTTTTTTCTTTGGCTGTTTTTTCCAGGCTTTTTTCCGTGGCTTTTTTCCGGCAGATTTTTTTTCCACGCAAGGGGTTTGCCCCAGGTTAGATTAATAACTTTAGAACGGATGAGAATGAAATTAGCAACTTAGGGGATGTGGGTTGGGTTGAGGGATCTGTCTTCTGGCATAAGAGTCATCGCAGCATCCCCGATAGGGGACCCCAGGAGCCGCAACTCGGGAATCTTAAAAGGGGAAGGGAGTTTGAGCGACAGGTCATATTAAAGCAATTAACGAGTAGAGAAAGTGGCGCAAAGAAAACCTCGCCACGTTGCTCCCAAAAAAATGGTGTCTGAACTTATTTTCAAAGTTCGAAATAGCATTCTGCAATCCAAGCATTTACGCTACTAGAAAATGATGTAGAGACGTTGTCACTTAGCAGTAATCAGTCCCTATAGAGCAGCGTCAAGTGACGTCATATTGGCTACGAGACACCATTTGGAGGTAATAGCTACAAGGTGCACTAGATTAAAATGTAACGGAATACAAGTGCACTTCTAGTCAAGACAGTGCTTTGAGAGCGGATTTCTAAGGCTTTAAAGAACGTTGTTTTCTCCAACAACAAAAATCGCGCGTTATAGGCTTAAGAAATCCAGTCTAATAGCATTGGCTTCAATATGACGATCTTCCTTTCTCCCTCGAGTGCTCCTTGCAGCTAACCCAGTTACTGGCTCCACCATAGAGTTATACACAATAATACTACCTACATCGTGTCACTGCCCTGTAGTAAATAAGTGGCTTACTTTTGAAACGAACCACAAGTTTCATCATATAGTTTCCCTGAAGTACACATTTCCATCTTAAGATGCATTTTATTGATGTCGCCTTTAACTTCCAGTCCTATTTCGAACTTTGAACTGGTGCCATTTTCTTTGCGCCATTTTTTTTTTAATCGGCCTATCAATTTACCCACAAGCCCATTCGAACTTCCTGGTGAGGAGGTGCTGCGACTCATCTAAATCTTAAGTCAAAAGACAGAACCCTCAACCCAGCTTACGTCCTCAAAGTTACGAAGTTTCAAACTTTCAATTCTCATCCGTTCTCGTTACGGACATCCGTTCGGAGTTACGGACGTTATTATTTTATTAATTTTTATATTTACGGTATTCATTTGTGATCACCCTTTCCAGTAATATAGATACATGCATATACAGGGTTTCACAGAAAGGAAGGGCCAACCCTGGCAATCACAGAGATGGTTAATGCTAGGGAAATGAAACATTGCATGGTGTGTGGGTGAATGGGGGGCCGGCAACTAACCACGTGTCGATCACTGACCTTAACGCAGATTTTCAAGGTCACCGTGATGCTAACTTTTTAATCATGCACCGTAGAACCCGGAGTAAATTAGAAACTCGTAGTCATTGGCAAGGCGTGGCCATTGAAAAAAAACGGAACGAAATTTGGTATGTCACTTTAGGAATTATGGAAATTACAATCATCATTCTGTTGTGTAAACCGAGTGACGTTCCTACCAATCAGTGAGTTTGAAATAAAGTCCAGTCGTCTTCAAAGAGCATGAAAGCCTGCTTGGGAAGCGTTAACAAATTATTTAAGGCCTGGACAGGGAAGGGAGGATTGAGAAATTGTTACATAACACTAATTTTTTTGATAAATTATTTATCCCTAACTTTTTTTTAAATTTCTTCCCTAAATTCTATTGCCTAAATTAGTTGCTTGACTTTTGTTTACAAAAAATAAAAATTTAAAGATGTAGACAGAAGTCAGACAAATAATTTAGCCAATGGAACTTACGCCCCTTGATACTACGTACAGTTTATAAAAACGAATACAATTGTTGCGGCGGGAGGAAGGTATGGGGAGGGTGCGAAAATGTTATGTATTTTTAGGTCGGGGGTTTATGCCAAGTGTTATTACACTGGTTTTCGGTGTTACAGAGTGGGAGAGGCAGATACTAATTACTAGCAAAAACGCGCACCATTACCTATCAATGCGTGGTGTATCTAAAGACCCTGCCAGAACTGTTTGGCAAGAATGTCTACTCGGTCAGCAAAACAGAATGATGCATGTAATTTCTATAATTCTTAAACTAACGTACCAAGTTTCCTTCCGGTTTTTCAATGGCTGCGAAAATTTCTGTCTACAAATTTCTAATTTACACTGGCGTTCTACGAAGCATGGTTAAAAAAGTTAGCACCATGATGACCTTGTAAATCTGCACCAAGGTAAATGATCGACACATGGTCAGCTGGCCCCCAATTCGTCTACATACCATGCAAAGTTTCAGTGTCCTAGCATTAACCATCTGTGATAGCCAGGTGTAGCCCTTCCTTTCTGCCTCACTCAGTACATGTATACAGGGTGTCTCAGAAGTCATGGTCATAAATCGACAGGGAGGTAGAACTGATCACATCTGTCAAAAAAAAACCTATAATACATACGCAGGAAATTACTCGTTTCCGAGATAACGGGCCTGTTCCCCAGGGTGACACAGGCATAGTCAGCCAACTTTCAGGAGCAGCGTACCACATGCTTAAAAAATGAAACAGCACGTGACGGTGAAGACAAGCTTAGGAACGAACCGTTCCTTACAAAGTTATTGCTCATCCGTCCTAGACGAGACGCCCACACATTAGGGTTGTAGATCCTCCCCGGCTACGTAATTGCTAGAAACAAAGTAAAACGCCAAAAAAAAAATAGTAAGTTGGAATGGCCTAGACAGTGGCTTTGACCGCTTCCCCAGAAGAAACCTTTCGTGCCTCATGCAGACTGAAAACGTTGTTGCACACTGCCATGAAGAAACTAGGAGTTCATAACAAATGTTCGAAGTGGCCCCCGTTTGCTTGAATGAATGACGACGCTCTTCTACTGAGAGACGCACGAATCCTTGCACAGACCCCCTTGTTCTGCCTAACTTCCTGAAATGCATCATGAACACGTTGGCGCAATTCTGCCTCAGTGTTTACGCTGCGTGAATAACAAGTCCCCTGTAGCCCCAGATGCAGTAGTCCAATGGATTGAGATCAGGTAAACGGGGAGGCCACGGAATTGGGCCTCCTCGGCCAATCCATCTCTCCCCAAACTGTTCGTTTAGATACTGCCTCACAGCAAGCAAGGAGTGGGGTGGTGCCCCGTCGTGCTGGAACACCATCCTTTGTCGTGTCCCCAGTGGGATGTCCTCGAGCAGACCAGGTAATTCATACAGCAGGAAGGTAAGATATGCCGTTCCTGTAAGCCTGTTGGGTAGAATAATCGGCCCGATGAGGTGATCTCCTACAATACCAGCTCACACATTGATTGAAAAACGATGCTGGTTTCGCGCTTGCAGGGTCGTGTGAGGATTTTCATATGCCCGGACATGGGTGCTGTGGAAGTTCACAATTCCATCTCGGGTGAAGGTGGCTTCATCAGTAAACAACACTCTGCTAAGGAAGAGAGGGTCTGCAGCACGTCGTTGTTGAAGCCAATGGCAGAATACGACCCTTGCCAGATAATCGTTCTCAGCTAGGGCTTGCACCCGCTGCAGATGATATGGGCGTAGCAGTCCATCATGCAGCATCCTCCAGACAGTATTATGGTTGATTCCCACCAAAACCGGAATCGGAATCGAATCGGAAAAGGAAGGGAAAGTACACAAATGCGCATGCTCAGACGCTTTCCGATATCTTTTCCGTTCCGAAATGTGCCCGACTGCTGGTTAGCATTTCCGATTCGTTCCGTTTCGATGTGCATATCGGTTAGCAAATGGCCTTGCGCCTACAAGGCACCTGACACCAAAGCCACACAACCCGCTCGCTTCAAAAGAAGTAAACTTGATCGAAGAAGTGCGCTATTAGCACGGTTATTCCTATTTTAAAAAGAGCAAACTGCCGCGCTGAACATAAAAATACACATTCGTGGCCGTTATACTACGCAGTAGGACTATCAGGGAACCTTTAAAATAGCGTTTAAAACATGGAAAATTTGGGAATCTACCTACGACACAAGGACTACGAACGACAGCATGATATGAAGGAAGAGTGATTTACGTAACCTACCGTTTTTATTTCACATTAGAAAACAAGCACGATCGCTTTTAGCTTTCTTCCCCTATGTTTGTTTACAAAGCTTATCTATTCATAAGCTGGAATAATCCAACCAATGCAGCCAGCAGGGTGAGGAGGCTATAAATAATGGCCGGTCCCTAACAGGGCATTTCTCTCCTAGAAAATGTCAGAGATGGCTGAGGTCGATCTCATAAACTGTTTGCTGGGAACCGAAAAAAGCGATGGCTCAGTTTCCTTCCATAACGCAGCATTGAAAATCGTTCCCCAGTGAAACTCGGTTAGTGAAATGAGGGCCATGGCAACTAACCTAACCAAAATCTAACCTCCAATAGGACCAACAGCAACACAATCACCATCCCCAACAAACGAAACTTCTGCACGACCACCAGTCAGCTTTCCCGTTCTTCCCTGCAAGGAGCATTGGCAGCCTGTCGCGCAGATATTTTCGCTATGAACTGCCGAAGAAAAGCCATCAGCTGAAGGAAAACTCCCTTTTTGTTAAGGAAAAAAAATTCCTCACACCAAAGCAACCTTAGAGAAATAAGCAAATTTCTGCGTCGTATAGTAGATTTCTGAGTGCTGCAAAGAAGCTCCCAAATTTCGGTTATTTCTTCGCCCTCTATCCGCCTGTCCTGGCAGCTATCAGCAGGGAATCTACTGGTGGAGGGTTGGATCAAACAGCTGTAATGAACACATGTCCCTTTTTGGTTCCGAAGTTTCAAGTTAGAAAGGTGGTGACGAGAAAATTTTGCTTTCTAAAACCATTCTTACACCAAGTTCCCCATTTAATTAACGCATAATAGAAGAAACGAACATATTTTTAATTTAGTAAACAACTCGTATATCATCCACCATTAAAGGGACAAACCTTCCAATCGAGATACCACCAATCTTTTTTCAATACTCAGCATCTAGCCCTATTGAGTTCCTCTCTCGCAGCAAACAAAGGAATACACAAACCAAAACCCTTTAATCACAACAAACAAGCCACGTGCCTCCTTAATTATTGAGTAAAAATGTGGGACGTCCTCGTGCATCTGGGAGCCATCTGTAAAGGTTAACGATATTTCCGTCACTAGATGGCACCGGGGTATTTTCTTTATATTCTACCGTGGCGCCATCTAGAGCATTATTTTTGTTAACCGTTACAACTTGTTTCCAGGTGCACGAGGACGTACCAAATTTTACTCAATAATTCAGAAGGCTCGTGGCTTCTTTGTTGTGTTAGAAGGTATTTCTTTGCAATTCCTTTGCTGGCTGCGAGCAAGAGCTAGCGAGAACTAAATAACGCTCGATGGTGCTAGATGCTCCAGTCTTTCGTTTGGTTGCAACTAGCATTTTAGTACAGTCTCAGGTCTTGATTTAACAACCTTTATTAACTCTTAAATCCGTTATAGAATGTGGGGGCTAGAAGCGATTCTCTCCTATTCCTGGGACTGTTTTACGAGCATCCTTCGAGAATTCAATTCTCGTGCTTAGCCGTAATAACTACGATACACGAAAGCGAGCGTTCGGTATGTGAACGAGACAACTAAGAACCTCCCCCCCCCCCCCAAGTTGTGCCGAGAGCTGATATTTTGACCGTGCTTATTAATTTGTGGTATTTGTGGTATTAATTTGTGGCATTTTGTGATCCAAAACAATCGTAAAACTGAGCAGACGGAATTTTTATTTTATTTTATAGGGAACACAATTCTTTTTTTCCTGCACCGAGAAAGATGCTTACAGTAAAATGTTATAATTTTACCCTTGTGCCCTCATGCCTCTTTTCGTTATTAACATATTTTTAATATTAGCTTTTCTTTATCTTCTTTTGCTATTATAAAGTTGAGAACGAGGAAAAATACAACGGAAAGGACTTAACTAAAACGCTAAGATTGTAACACACATCACATCGCTCGAATGGAATAGATAAATCCACAACACAAATGACGAAACATTCGTCCAGGCCGTAACTATCGCGTTCTATCACTTAAAGTACAGTTTTTTTTTTGTTTTTCTCGTAATGATTAACCAAAAAAACTTATTTTCAAGTTAAGATGGTGTGCATCATAAGTTAAGGAAATACGGCAGCGTGCTAAATGTTAAACGTTCCACGCTGATAGCAGGCTTCATTTTGCAAGATTACACTTTATAGTGGACAAAGTGTCGGGCACACTTTCCCTTCTTCCAATCCATACAATTGCACCAAGTATGGTTCACACATTTGCAATGAAATTTGTAACGAACTTGCCCAAAATTTAGCAGGCAAAATAAGGTCATATCAGCGTCGATAGCCAAACACTTTAAAGCCTCAATGCCCCCCCTTCCCCCAAAAATAAACAAGGAAACACTTTTTGTTTTTTTTATTCCAAAATTTTAAAAGGACCCAAGAACCCCCCCCCCCCCCCCCAAGTTGGTGCCGTTTTTGGACTGTAGGGCAGATCCAAAAAAACAACTCAGTCCGACCCTGAATCCAGTTTTTCCGTTTAAAGATCAGTGCTTTTGTAGTTTGGCAGTGCAGCAACACTTTAAAAATGAAAATAAAAAGTAGTATGGCGTGATGCTAGTACAAAGAACCCCAATGAGTGACTGCACAATAAGGAGTTATGCTCCCACGGCTCGCTTCGCTCCAGTTACACAATAGACGTTTCTATTCATAGACTTGCTTTTTTATCCTTCTTTACAAACGTGTCTGATGAGCGGAAGTTATGTAATTTTCGATGTGACCGATGGATCCAGGTGGAGTTAATCGATAAAGCACGTCCCTCCTGTGTTCTCAAAAACGCTCTCTTCAACCATCTCTTCGGATTATTTTGGCTGATTTGTGCAAAAATTCAATGCAAATCCATCATAACAAATTCCGCAGAATGAAAAGCAGTCTCAGTCATGGTGCCTTCCACAACACGGAGGTAATGTAAAATCGACGAGTTTAGCTGCGCATCGCTAGCTGTAACAGACTTGGTAATCTCGGTGTTTTACCAATTCGCTGCTTGGGATCAACTGGTGGAGCCAGCTACCAAACCAATTCTCTTGCCTCCTGTAACTATAATCATCAAAATAATCCCAAACTGGCAAAAAGGACCGCCAATTTCCGTATGGTTCGGCCCTTCAACGGAATGATATCAACACACCGAAACATTCGCCATGTCAATCGCACCGACTAATAGTTCGAAGGTTAAATGAAAACTAGAACATTGCTACTTTCGGTAGCAATGTTCAAGTTTTCATTTAACGTTCAAAGTATTATTCAGTGCGATTACCTTGGCGAATGTTTTGGTGTGTTGACATCACTCTTTTGAAGGGCCGAACCATTCGGAACTTGGCGGTCCGTATTGCTAGTTTTGGATTTTGATATGATATCAGTACTTTTGTTAAAATTGTGCATTAGACTCAACTCAATAAGCCTGCGGATATGTAACAAAGCGCTACGTCAATAAAAGCTTGAGTGGCCTTTTTTCCAATATTTTAATATCATAATCACTTCTTTGAGAGGCCGAACCATTCTCAACTTGGTGACCTCTTCCAGTTTTAGGCTTTATTTTAACATTTTGTTTGTTTTCGTGAATTGGACGTAGAAACAATTTCTTTGGCAACGTTGTTTATATTTGTGACGACACACTAGCGTGTGTCTAGATACGTACAGTATACACGTTGTCATTGTCCGAACTTTGGCCGTCCAATGAGAGACGATGCCGACAATACTAACAATGGTTATAACAATAGTTTCGCACTTACGCGCCCTCCCACGCCATTGTCGTTTTACCCCCAGGCTGTTAACCAAAAAAGGTATGCAGTTCGTATCGTAGTGCAGCCATTCGTTTCATTTTAATAGCTGGAAGCCTTCCCGCTATCTCGTTATCAAGAAATAATCACCCCAAGGAACTTAACATGGGGATGAATGGACTAGAAACTAATAACACATTTGCAACGTTATTGAGGGTCAAATTTTGCGTTGAAAGCTGCGCAACTGACATTCCCACAAAGGTTAGTTTTTGTCATTGGGTCATTGCTAACATGGGTATGAGTGGACTAGAAACTAATAACACATTTGCAACGTTATTGAGGGTCAAATTTTGCGTTGAAAGCTGCGCAGCTGACATTCCCACAAAGGTTAGTTTTTGTCATTGGGTCATTGCTCTCCACTTTACCACAATTTAAGCTTTTGTGCCGCATTATTATTTTTCCTCACGTACCTGAAATGTTCGCAACTACGCTTCATAGATATAAGACACTTACGCTCAAACGGTCGAAGGGTTTTAACGAGCGTTAACAGCACCCGGTCATCTGCGCGAGGCAGCCCTAAGGTGTCGCGCTACAATGGTTTAGGTCCTCGAGAATTGAATTGATGTGATGCTTGTTGCCTAACTTGGTGCGACACACTAGCATGTGTCTAGATTTAGTAGACGAACTGATACGGCCTTTCATTCAAGGAGCTTTGCCACTACACGCAGCAACTGTAAAGCTTTGACGAGTAGTTCATAAAACCTGTGAAGAAGTAGGTAGATTGCACTTTGGCATAGGAATATGGTTGCTAGATGGTTGGCATTGTCTGTTGCGTATGTAAAAGATCCCATACTCGAAACCTTTCTCGTGACAGCCGTACAAGCTCGGGAAGCATTCCTGGAAAGGCAATTAAAATCATATCGATTTTAGTGTGTAAAAGATTCTAGGCATTTGCAAGAAAAAAGCGCTATTAGTATCAAATAGTGACATATTGATAAAACACTGAAATTACTTAGAACTGGAAACCTTGAAGGCCGTGTTCCATTCAATTCCGGACATAGTTAATCAGTAATCCGATTGTACATTCACTATTATTTTGGAAACAAACGATTTATTTCATCATCAAATTTTTTTTTAGGATTGCCTAAAAAAAAATGAGATTATTTCATTTTAATCTCATTTTACATGAGATTAAAATGAAATCTCAATTTTTTTGTACAAAATCCGTGTACAAAAAATTGAGATTCCATTTTTACAGGGTGGTCCAAAAGTGCGTTGCACCCCACCAAAAGCCCTACAGAATTGGAATTAGGCACCTGACTCATAGGACTTTGTTTTCTCCCTAAGATGGGGGCCACCCATTGAGCTTGCGTTGGGGCGCCCGGCCCCCCTCAACCGCAGATATAAAATTAAACTTTTTTCCTGTGAGAAATAGACGTTTGGTTCCAATTGGGGAAATTTGTGCGTGGCCCAGACAACGTAATAGCCGAAAACGGCATGCTAATCGGATAAACGGGATGCGTTTTATAACATCTCCAATGTAGCCCCCACGCCCGCATGAGGCTTCCCTGCACGGTGAAGGAAATTGTACGGGCAGCACTCATGCGGGTGTGGGGGCTACATTGAAGATGTCATAAAACGCATCCCGTTTATCCAATTAGCATGCCGTTTTCGGCTACCACGTTGTCTGTACCATGGACTTATTTCCCCAATTGGAACCAAACGTCTTTCTCACAGGAAAAAAGTAAAGTTTTATATCTGGGGGTTGAGGGGGGCAGGTCGCCACAATGCAAGCTCAGTGGGTGGCCCCCATCTTAAGGACAAAAAGTCCTATGAGTCAGGTGCCTAATTCCAATTCTGTAGGGCTTTTGGTGGGATGCAACGGACGTTTGGAGCACCCTGTATATTGCATTACATATTGTAAACTCCAGTGAATTTGTAATTTGTGCATACGTTTGTTTTTGTCTGTTTGGGACACGAGAACGTTAGACATTTTTTTTTTATTTACTTGAACTTTTATGAAAGGGAGCTTTGGGGAAAGAAAAGTCACCAGGAGCAAATGAAACGCATTGGGAGTGTCCTTGTTGTAGAGGCTTCACATTCCAATCTTTGTCACAAGTTCTTCCAGGAAGTTGTTGGTTTAGGTTCCTGGGTTCATGCCAGTTGATTCAACATCATCAGAACCTTATTTTCCAAAACAACGCCAAAAGGAGTGAACTTTCTGGCATGCATGACAAGTGGCCTATGGCCAGTAGGTGGAGACACGTGATTTCTACCACTCTAAAAGTTCGACGCTCCGACCCACGAGGGTTATAACGCCGGGGGACCGCCTTGACAGGGGAGCTCCAGAAGCAGGAGAGGACATCAAGCCAATCCATAGTCGAGGAAACCTATCCACCAATAACACCAAACGATGAACTGTCACCACCGGGGCAGTTATCCACGATACACCCAAAATAAACAGCAGGGCGGGGCAAGAAGAACCATCATTTCGTAAACAACAAACGAAATTAAGAAAGAAACCTGGACAATCAACTTGTTCACAGAGCAAGGGAGCAATTAATAAAATTAACATAACTTGAGTAAAGTCAGCAAAGTGAATCAGACTCTCCTTATATACAAGGAAGAATACCAAAGGGTTAAAACCGTAAGTTGGCTGAACCACCACACTACATACATTGAAAACACATCAAAAGTCGTTATCTCTCACAATTGTATGACACAAGGTGCGAGAGGCAGCACCAAACTCGTCAATACACGCAGGAAGTTGTCCCTCACCAAAACCGCCAGGAACAGTGGAGAGCCAAAAGGCGGCCTTTGCAGCACCCTCCATCCAATGTACATTCCGTCCACATATGTTCCCGATCTTCTCTCTGGTATCCACATTCGCACGATGCGGAGTTTCGGAGACCAAAGTTGCATAAAGAACTACCGAAGTTATCATGCTCGGTGATGAAACGGACTGTCTTGGTTGGAAAACGAACGCCATGAATCCGGGCCACGGGAGGAAAACGGAGGGACGATTCCTAGAAGAGGTCCACAGCTGCCTCCAACGTGTTAAAATGTCCAAGTGCGTCAGAGTTCTTGACACAACAAACAGGTAAGGGATATTTTCAACAAACTGGTTCTCAATGGCGGATTTGAGTTAGTATCTGCCAATTCATTTGCAACAATGCCATGATGTGCCTTGACCCAGCAAAGCCGAACCACAGATCTTGACAGGAGTGTTCGAAAGAGGAGAACAGCAACTCTGACCTCAAGAGTTGGGGAGGGCGGAGAGCAGATGGCTCCCAGGGAGCTCTTGAGTATGAACAAATGTCGAGAGGAATACGAGCAGCAAAGTTGTCCAAAGTGTAACGAAACGCCATGGACAAAGCCTTGTAAATCAGCTTGGAAAATAGAGTAAGGGTGCGGAAAACTTGTAATAGACGTATAAAAATGGATAGCAGATTGGTTTCTACCGCAGTCGGCATTGCCTTGACCACTTCGAGCTCGTCCAATGCTGTTCCACATGGAATTGTAACATGCCTGGACCATTCACAGCATGAGTATTGTTTTTCGCACATATTTTTTAGGTTAAAAATGATTAGGTTAAAAACCTTTAACTTGGGACATACCAGAAAATAGTTTCGACTAGTCGTTTCACAATTGCCCTCATGGAGTCGCGACCCAAAACAAGCTATTGACCATTGCCCTTGACCTTCCGTCGAGCCGTACAGGCTCTGCTTCATATCCGTCCTGAATTCGCAAGTTCAATGATAAAAATTCCTCCCTTAAATGTTTTAAAAGATATTTGAATTTTCTGTTGGATAGCTAAGTCGATTTTTAATAGTAGAGGTAATGGAGCTCGATCTGTAAGGCTAGTGGACCTGAGTCTTAAATGAACAACACTATGTTGTTTGCGGTCTTCCGCTCACCTGAGTAACTGAACGCTTCAAAAATCAGTTGTATGCGTAGCCATAAATGTTTTACCATCACAGTTACGTGAAACGCTACCGATTGAAGTTGGTAGTAGAAGGGCTGGGCGGCAGATAAGGAAGCAAAGTCTAGATTCAAGCTGCATTCAGAAAAACGATTTCGAAAATAACGGCCTTAAATCTCGAAGTTATGAAAGTTATGTAAGTCAGTTTACCAGTAAAATGCATTAAAAAGATATGGATTAGGATACTGATATTGAATGAAGAGAAATGATGGAGAATATAGGTAAATAAAGTCCCGTTTGAAGCTCTCTCTCGTTCTCTCTCTCTATCTGGTTTTGATTGCATTGCCCGGAAATTCCGAGGATTGTTTGTTTGTTTACAGAAGGCTGAATAAACTGATAAGGATGACCAGTAATTAATTACTGTCAACTGCTATTTTGTTCATCTGTTACCTTAACTAAGGGCTTAACTTGTTCAGCAATGGCCTTCAAACCATTACTGTCAACTGCTATTTTGTTCATCTGTGACCTTAACTATGGGCTTAACTTGTTCATCTATGGCCTTCAAACCATTACTGTCAACTGCTATTTTGTTCATCTGTGACCTTAACTATGGGCTTAACTTGTTCATCTATGGCCTTCGAACTATTACTGTCAACTGCTATTTTGTTCATCTGTGACCTTAACTATGGTCTTAACTTCTTCAGGCCTTCAAACCATTAGTAATATTGAAATATATGATGCATGTGCTTTTAGGTGTCGTTTTATGTGTTAGGTCTTATAGTTGGATATTTCATATTATTCCCTCCAATGCTCCAGCCATAGTAAGTTGTAATTATTTCGATCCAACTTTTCGAATTTTGTTCCGCTTAAGGTCCTAGCTCCAACTTTAGTTACGCCTTGTCCTTAAAACACAACTTTAATCCATCCCCATTTCATTAAGTATATTTAGGCATTAATTTGTTAACGGTAGGCGAGTGCATTTACCATCTTATAACTCTCACCAAATAACTAAGTTGCGAGCACTGGTAATTGACCGGGTGACCCGTCAAAATTGTTTGACCAGATCCATCAAAATGATCCGTGACCTGAATTACCTGGTCTGACTTGGCGAAGCAAACTGAGGTCCGTTTTCTTTTGAAACTGTCGATACTTGCCATGCTAACAGTAAAACTAGATTTATTTATTTATAGTTTAGCAGCGCCAATGACCTCTTTAAGTGGATGGAGAATTTATTGGCAAAGAAGTGTAAAAAACTATCTTTTAAAGAGTGTTTTTGATCGTCTATTTCAACGTTTGTAATAAAACCATGCTCCGTACTACCTCTTGATATACGTTCCTCACTCTGTTATATACTCCTCATTCCGTTATAGGGCCAGTTGAGTATCAGGGTGGTTGTTGCTTCATAACTGACATTCCCTGTCAAATTCTCAAATCTGGAGTTCCGGTGAACAGTCAAAAACCTGACCCAAACTTGAACTCTGCTGTTCAATGGTTCTTCAAAATTTTAAATTTTAAATTTTAGCTGCAAGTGATGATGATGATTATCTCTAATTTTACTGAAGTACAAGAACCTATGGCTATGATTGGAGCATGGTTTTAAAGTAGCACACCCCAGAATCTTGTTTGTGGGGCAAAAAATTAGAATTTAGAATGGTGACCGAGAATTCAGCTAAGGAGGGGGATTTGCTTTAATTTCCTCATTGCTCTCTAAAATTACTCTGCAGTACTTTGCTTTAGAATCGTTTAAAAAGCCAGTTTTTAGAATTTGTGACAAATGCCGCATTTTTTTACTTCTGAAAATTGTACTCTGAGCTTCTGGTCTTCGGGTACTTGCCCCTTTGCTCTTTCCCTTCCCCGCAAGTGCAACAAGAGCTTGTATTTGGAACGTGCTGATGGTTAGTTAGTACGACGTACACTTGATGTGTTGAGAAGCAATCCGGTCTTTCTGTTTTAACATCAGGGTTGGTCTAGTTTGGAGCGCTGTAACATTTCCAAAATACAAAGACAAAATACGTCTGGCTGATCTGCTGAACCATTTATTGGGAAATATTCTTTTAAAGGTATGCAGTTAAGAGAACCCCAGAATTAGTTCAATTTGAGTATCAGCCTATTGGATGACGGAGAATCTGGAACGTGGATGCTGTGTTTAGATTATGGGCAATGCTATCAAAATGGTGAACAAGCGCCTTTAATCAGCGAGACAGTGTTAGCCAGTATGCACAACAATCTGATTGGTCGGATTTCCATTGCTTCGTGTCTTTCCACTAGTTGTTGGGTTTCCATCTAACACCATTCGTGCATAGCACGGGCTTCCTCCAGTGTACGAAGTCATTGTCGTTGTGTATAGGAAGAAGGAGTAAACAACATGTTATCAGAAAACCAGGGTTCAATTACCGCCCACTTGATGACACGTCTTTTTTTCTCTCCCTCGTGTATACAGCTTCACACTGGTTCTCAGTACAGTCCCCGGAACCACCGGGGTTGTTTGTTTCTTTAAGCATGACTGAATAAACTGAATATGGATGACTAATGACCCTCAATTGCTATTTTCATTAGAAAATCCTTGAAAAGTCACTCAAGCGGTTGGTATTAGGATTGAATTGTTCATTATGGTTTTCAAGAATTGAAGGGTGTAATGCGCGCGCTTTTCGGGTTAGTTTTATGCGTTAGGTGTTTTAGGTAACCGATTCGAGGAATAAGAAAATATTGCATTAACCCTTAATGTGGCACAATGAC
Organism: Lithobius niger; assembly: GCA_023313725.1. Taxonomy (NCBI): domain Eukaryota; kingdom Metazoa; phylum Arthropoda; class Chilopoda; order Lithobiomorpha; family Lithobiidae; genus Lithobius; species Lithobius niger. Next base: position 20,576 of record JAHWFP010029140.1, read on the forward strand.
TTCTAGCGATTCCAGAAGTAACTGACGGTTCGAATCTTAAGAGTCAGCCGCGCGATTCGAACCGTCATTCTGTTGGTTATAGGAGACGAGGACACTAACCACTTGGCCGTGTTGTCCGCCCGCTTTCTCAAGTTCTTCGGGAACCCTTCACAAAGCTGGCGATGCGCATTGGCACTTAAGTTTTTTTCGTATATATAGTATGTATTCCGTAGGATACTATGTCAAATTAAAAGTTAAAGGCACCAAATCCTCCTTTTTAAAAAATTTAATAAGTTGTAATAGCAGCTCACAAAAAGTAGAAATACTGCTGTTACCATTAGCTAATGAAGTATACGTCTGCAGGGTTTACACACTCCTGTTATTACCAGGAAGACTTTACACAGTGACAAGACTTTAAACCACTCAACTAGCGGTTTTGAATTGCTTAGCAGTCAATTAGGGTTTGACAATACTGCAGAAGATCAGAAAATGACAGTGATGGATCACAGCCACGTTTGTACAATTTAACATGATGGGAGTACAGTTAATTGACTGGGTAACCCGAAAATTGGTTGACCAGGAATGACCCTTAACACGAATGACTACGACCCAGTGAAGCACGGTGAGGTCTGTTTTCATCGAAAGTCTTGGTGCTACCTAACAGCAAAATTAAATTTACTAAATTTTAGCCGATGACGTCTTTAAGAAGACGGCTTTAATTCCCTGAAGAACTTTTTGGCAAAGAAGTATAAAGTACTTTCGTTGAGAATTTTTCTTGGTAACCCATTTTCATATTGCAATAAAATTTTGCAACACCCTCAAATTTTAATCTGTTATTCTTGATGTGGCCTCTTGGGGGGGGGGGGGGATTGAGGCTTAATGGCGCGTCGACAACTTGGTCATTAGCGCCAACCTCAGTCACAGTGCAGTGGTCCGGGTTGCCACTGCACCACACATTACAGAGATGTTATTCAAACCCCTAATCTAAATCTTGTCATACATCTGTACCTCCTGCAAAAATTGAAAAACACGGACAGGAGGACAGACTTATCGCCCAACTGACGCGCAATGTCATGCGGAAGATGGAAACGACGACGAACACCATCAAGATGGCGACAATCAACAAGTAAGTGCCGGACCGTAAGTGGCCTTCGACACCAATAACATTCAGGAGGGTCAACCCCCGCAAAACGAAACAATGAGTAAGTCGGGTGTGACCAATGCGCAAACGGGCCAACACAACCTCCACACGGCGACTGCGGCGACACGCCGAGTGCCAATCCTCGACAGTGCCTTTAACGGCCCGTAATTTATTACCGTCCTGTCCATCCCACAAGGTTTACCAAAAAGCGTGTAACCTCAGACGCAGAGTTGGAAAGGCGTCCGAGGGAAGAGGCTGGCCTCTTGGTTATGGGGCCAGTCGAGTCACCGCCTTGTTGGGTTTGACCTGAAATTCCCGGTCAAATGCGCAGACTCGGTGTTCTGGTGGCCTTGACCGAAAACTTAACTTAAATGACCCAGTGACCTCAGCCCACTCTAGTGTGCAATGGTTATTACAACATTTTAAAGAGAACCACAAGTACACCACAATTCTGATGATGAGTAAAATTTCTAATTTACTGAAGTTTATAAAAACGTGTGTATTGGATTAAAGTATTGTTTTGTACTGCTGCACCAAAGAATTTTGTTTGAAGCGTAGGGGCTTGTCGTCCGTCGTGCGCGTGATGCATGGATACAGTCTATATACATATGAAAGGGGTAAAACCAGCCAGAAATCATATCGCAGACCAATTCGTTTCTTATTTATAATCACTGGAACTCGCGCTAAACCTCTTTATTGTTAACTTGTCTCACGTTTGAATTGTCCAGAGTGATCTGAGAAGCTTTTCCGTTTTTGGTATCCCAGTCAACTTCCGGTAATAGCCGGGGCTTTTCCCTCAGTGCTAAAACGCTTCTCAGATCTCTCTGGACAACGAAATGGTACAAATAATGCTTTCGAACGTGAGACAGGTTATCATTAAAGACGGTCAGCGCGAGTTTCAGTGACTATAACATCGCTTAAGCATAATTGGAGCGTAGCTCCGCTATGAAGACAGTCCAATGTAATCTTAGACCGTGCATCACGCCGGGAAACCACAAGGACTATCCAAACCAAACTTTGCATGCAGTAACACGGAAGTCCGGATACGGTTTATCAAAAGAAAAATCTGGAATCGGACATGGGGTTGAGGAACCATCAGGGTGACAAAATGGACCAATAGCAACAGCTAAAGTCAAAACAACAACGAGACGCGAAGCCGTTTCTAATTGTTCAAGGCACTCGATTGTTAAAAGATTGTTTGTTTGTGTAATAAACCAAATTCAAGATATTTTCAGTTTTCGTCGACCGATTTGGACGTTTGAATACACCATTTTCACGGTTTTTTTCACCAACTTTCCAATGGCCAAAACTCCAAGCAGCTGTTTCTTATTGTTTAGAAATTACAAGGCAAATTCTGTCCGATCCGATTAACAGCCAAACAGCAAAGAAAGCGAATCCCGCTCCATTATGTCGACAGTGAAACTGATGACGGCTCTAGTATTTATTAACTCTCAATACAGATATGGATTGTTTTACGATATTACTTCTGGACGATTTCAAACCTTTCATGTAGGCTGCATCCACACACCGCGCGCGCGACGGACGACATACCCCTGTGGTTTGGAGTGGTGGAGGCGAGCAAAAAGAAAAGAAAAAAGAAAACGGAATCCAGAATGGCGTTCAAGAATTCAGCTAAAGTGTGTCAAAGTCTCTCAGAGCCATGAAGTCTCGCCCGTTTTGTGCCTTTGAAACTTTTAAAAAGACGTAATTAATAATTTGCAGCAAATTCCGTGTTTGTGTGCTTTTTCAAATCGTTCTCTGAACTTCGGGTCTTGTGGGTAATGGCTCCGTTTCTTCCCTCCTCCCCAGGGGTGCAGAGGGCATGTATTTCGACCGTGCTTGCTGGTTAGGTGGTACGACTGCACTTTCTGTTTCAAAATCGATCGTAAAATCGAGAGTATGAATTTTTTATTTTATAAAAAAAAAAAAAAATAACCTACGTACCAAAATAAAATTTTCTGTTCTTTGGATTAAAAGGACAGCATTCTCACTAATTTCGAGCATCCCACGTCTTAACTAATGTTGCCAAATTGAGCTTAACAGGAAAACCAACCGAGAGGAATGTACCTTTAAGTAGCCTATAGGTTACTTCTGACGTATGGTTATATAGAGATGGTTCCTACTTGATGTGTTGGGTGATCAAACCGGTCTTTCCATTTAAATATCAGGGCTTCTCTAGTTTGGCAGAGCTTAGTGCATTCAAAATTACAAAATACGTATGAGATAGTTGCTGTACTATTTATTGGAAAATATTTTTTTCAAAAGCACGTAGTTAAGAGAGCAGCAGAATTAGTTCAATTTGATTTTTTATTTATTGAAATATGTCGTAACTCCCTTATGTTTTACAGTTCGTTGCTTGATACAGGAAAATGGTTTTCGTGTATTCGACATGTGTGGTGGTTCCCGGGTTAAGACGGTGTTGAGTAATATTTGGCAGATCGTAATTCGTCAAAAAGCAAGTTGTTTACCGTATGTGCTTCTACTTATTGGAGTTCTAGCCCTGGTAAGTATATTAGGTTAAAAAATAACCCCTTTAGGGTAATTTTCAGACCAACAATCGTCCCAACTAAAATCCCCTGCTTACGAAAGCATATTTATTTCAAACTATTTTGATCCAGTCTTCAACCTAATTAAAATCGCCACAGGTATATCTACAGCAAATTCCCGAAGAACGAATATACTTGGTAGGACTAGAAGCTCCAATAAGATTTTTGTGGATTCAGGGCACAGGCAAATAGAGGAGGGGGAGGGGATATTAATCAATTCAAGTACCCATCCAAATTCAACTGCACGTAGCGACGTTGGTAGTAACATATGGCTCAATTAGTACCTCCTTAAACCATCAACTCAACCCACTAAATGTTGAGAGTGTTGGAAACAATTTGGCTCCTCCAAAACACAGTAAACTCAGTTAAACACAGTAATCTCAACACAGCGTTATAAATGTCCAAAAGAGAGGCAATTATAGTCTGACGACTGCTTTACTATAGTTGCTGTTGTGCATGGTTGTTACGTCACCTTTCGACGTGATTGATAGATCCATCCGGACATGATCAATAAAGCTCTTACCCCGTAGGCACTGAAAAACACAGTTAAATTCAACCACCTCTTTGGATAGTTCAACGACCTCTTCGGAGTGTGCGACTGATTTGTCCCACAATCTTTTGCAAATTCATGACGTCATTTCCACGCTTTGGTATGCTCCGTAGCTGAAGCAACTGTCTCCAAATATTTCCCGTTTTGTTGGATTAGATTGGTGGTTTGGGCAGATACTGAATCAACACAACGAGCACCGCCTGGCGTCAATCTTTCAAAGCTGTGGAGGCCAATTAACAAAACCCCCTGAATGAAAAGCCGCCTTAGTGGTAACTTTCACAGAACGGAGAAATTATTACTAGGGCCGTCATCAGTTCCACTGTCGACTTAATGGAGCGGGCTACGCTTTCTTTGCTGCTTGGCTATTTGGCCCGAAAGTGTCGGCTTTTGAAAACAGTGATAACATTCAACCAGGGAAAGGCTTCCAGGGTAGATGGGACAAATCCCCCAGTAAAATTAAAAATTTTCCCTTGTAATTTCTAAACAATAAGAAACGGCTGCTTGGGGCTTGGACCATTGGAAAGCTGGTGAAAAAACCTGCAAAATGGCATATTCAAACGTCCAAATCGGTCGACGAGAAGTGAAAATATCGGTAAGGAATTACGTGAGGCATTCTGAATCAGTAATCGGGATCGACCCAGCCTTACAAAATATGCTTTTAGTTGCTTACAGTTAACAGACACATTTCTGTTAGTGAGGCCGGATAACGAAAGTTTTATTCGGGCCGTGGCTCTACGCCGAACGCCCTGTTACAGTATCTAACTTCAATCAAAGGGTTTAACGAGCGTTAACCACTCCTGGTCGTCAACCAATCAATTAATCAATCTATCTTTCAACAAAAGAAGGGGTGGGGACAATCCATTTTTTAACAATCGGATGCCTTTAACAATAGAAACGGCTTCACCGTCTCGTTGTTATTTGGATTTTTGCTCTTGCTATTGGTCCATTTTATCATCCTGATGGTTCGTCAAGCCCATGTCCAATTCCGGATTTTTTTTTTGATAACCCTTGTCCAGACTCCCGTGCTGCTGCATGCAAAGTTTGGTTTGGATAGTCCTTGTGGTTTTCGCGTGATGCGCGGTCTAAGAATACATTGAAGTGCCTTCATAGCGGAGCTACGATCCAATCTAATCGACGAGTTTGCTGCATATCATATGTAACAAACTTTGGAAAGATCGTCATTTTACAAATTCGCTGCTTGGCATAAAACTGATGGAGCCGACTACCAAACCACTTCTTTCGCCTATGCTTTAAAGGGATATACCTCCTAGCGCCATTTTTCGCGATCCTCCACATCAACTACGGCCCTAAAGGTCTATTTACTTACCGTTAGTCTTTCCCTTGCTAAAAAACCGTTTTAAAATGTGGCGTCTAGGAGATTTTCTGTTGAATATAATGGAACTTTATTTACTAATGATCCGTCACTAAATCATGCATTGCGCGCGTACAGTAACCATGACGTTTCATGTCTGTGTGTACATCTACTAATTTCCTAATAATTACCATGAGATCTACAATCTAATAGACTAATGTGGTAAAAATTAAAATTAATTATTCGAATAGATCGCCGAAGCAAAATTATAAGCCTAGAAAATTATAAATTGTGATTTTAAAATACGAGAATCATTCCGGTTTTTGACGACACAAACAATGGGTTCACGCTGGCTGGACTATTAAGCGCAATGCCAACTGAGACAGTAGCTAGGTTTTTCCGCTACGAGGAACGAAGCTACCGTCTCAGTTGACCTTAGCTGTGGTAACTAAGCGGATGTGATCGTCGCGTCGGTGTTGTGAGGCAGGCGGAAGGTTATAAGGCACGCGGTATGTTGCTTTAATTTAGTAGACGTTTCTGGAGATAATGAAACGGCCTTTCCTTCAGGGAGCTTCGGCATTACACGAAGCAACTGTAAAACTTTGACGAGTAGTTTATAAAAGCTGTGGTCATCTAGGTAGCTTGTACTTTTGTGGAGGAATATGGTCGCTCGATTGTTGGCATGTCTGTCATATGGTAAGGGCGCCTTTACGCACCAAGCCCTTCTTGCACGCCAAACGCTATTTGCTAGTCAACCGTTGTTTATTTATGATGGTTTCCAGATTCTACTAATTGAATGCGGAAATACATCGCAAATTAAATGCATTATAAATAACAATAAGGATAAAGAACAAAGTGCAATAGTAATTTTAAACATTGCTACAACACTGTTCTCATTACTCACTATTTCCAAAATTGCTATTCTCGTGCAAAGAACAGCTTCTGACAGTGTCAGAAGCCGGTAGAATAAATAGCTGCTCACAGCGAGAAATCGAAATTCAACATGGCGTCCATTTCGGGGTAATTGAATTGAAAACACATCATCGAATGCTGGCTGTCGGAAATCAGTTCGCCGTCTTGTACTGCAGAAAAAATTGTTTTCTTGCTATCATAAATCGACGCTGTCGTACCGCATGCATCGTGCTTCGTAACTTACCAAAACAACGCTAAAAGGCGTCTACTTTCCGGCGCGAGCATCAAGTGGCGTGGAGAAGGAGGCGTGACGCGTGATTTCCACCCCAGTCGGCCTTGGCTTGAAGAATCCTTCTCCTTTCCTATTTCAAACGCACTGAACTTTGATCCACGCGGGATTGCTATATGCCTGGCATCATCGTACCACGAGTGATGTTTTTCGCACTCATTTATGAGGTTAAAATTTATACAACACAGTCATCTTCAGTGTGTGATATTCCAGAAGATAATTTCGATTAGCCGTTCCACAATTGGCTGCAAAAAGGCTCTCCTTTATCCCATTCCTGAATTCACAAGTTCGATGATGAAACTTCTCCCTCAAATATTTTAGGAGGTATTTGGGTTTTCTGTTTGATGGGTAAGCTGATTTTTAGGTGGCGATAATGAAGCCCGATCTAAAAAGCTAGTGGCCCCGAGTACTAAATTAACAATCTGATGTCGTTTGCCATGTTGAAGAGATAGATCGTTGTTTTCAGATCGATGCGAAGCCAGGAGATTGCAGAAGTGACTTCGTGGAGTTGCCGGGATCTTGTGCCTCCTCCCTTTCATAGGTATGCTACGGCTGTCGTGTTGTCTGCTGGAATCTGGATGACTTTCCCTGAGATTAAGTGTTCCAAAAATGGTTTAGGGTGTTGAAGACGGCCTTCAGTTCCATTGAATTTATGTGATCTTGGTCGTGGGCTGTCCATGTGCCTGGGATTTCGTGGTGTGTGATGTGAGCTCCCCAACCTTCCAGAGAGGCATCCACGAGAAGGTGTAGATCTGATTGGAGCTCGTGTATAGGGAAACTGCTTGCGGAAGGACCTGGACGGGGTGTCGGTCGGGAAGGTTTTGTCTGTGGAATGCATGAGGGTGCTTATACTATTTTAGGTTCTGGTTGGCCACTCCGCGCGGATTATTCGACAATGGATTGATCACGCTTGGTAAAAATTTCCCTTCGAGCAGACAAACCAACATGGCGACCTTATATCTCGCTTCATCGCTTTCCCGACGTGGAAAACCTCTGAATTCGGCGGCTAGGGAGGTTGTTTGCAATGTTTTCAAATACATGGAGGCTCAGGACACAACACGGATGCTGAAATAACAAGTTTAAGAGAACAGCTTTGCCACTGGAAAATCTCAGAGAACGGTAAGCGTGTCTTATCAGCAGCAAAGGAAATATGGGAAATACCGATACACAACTCTGGCTAAAACTACTGCATGACGATTAGGCCTAACGCCGCAGACGACGCCGCCACGGCCTAGCACATCGAAAGCTGAAGCGCGCAGAGAAATTGCAAGCATGCTCGCCCTTTGCAGATATGATTCCGATTTACATATCGAAAGTCGAGAAAGTGTTGATCTACGCTGTAGTTCTTCGGTAAGTTAATTGCGTAGCCACATTCACCGTTTGTTTACTTGGACGAGATGTGGGCCAACAAACATCACAGCCGACAGATTGCAGTGACACGGCAAGGAAAAAAAAAGAGTTACGTGGCCGCCTCATACCACCGGGAAAAGATCGACGTTTGATATTATGGCATGCTGACTCTAACGAAAAGGATATGTAAATAGTGGTCAACTTCTTTTCATTAGAAAACGAAGACATTACCATGAAGAAATGAACGGCGAGTGTTTTAAAAACTGGTTAAAAACTACTAACCAATATTCCGGTCAACTTGGTGATCGTGATGGACAACGTTTCGTGTCATTCAGTTCGATTCGACAAGGCAGCAACAAGCAGCAGCAATAAGCCAGAAATTATTTCGTGGCTCGAATAACAAATTTCCGTACCACTGCGAACTGAATCTCCACGGAATAAGAGCATCCAATACAAAATATAAAATTGCAGACGTCAAAACATTAACAACTACTGCAGTAGCCAACGTAACCCCTGGTGACTGGCAGAAATGCAGTAACCACGTTGTAACACTTGAAAACGATTACTGGGGCACTGATCATCTGATTGAATACCGATTCGAACTTTTAATTATTGACGTAACCAACAGCGATGACTATGACTACGAAGAAATGTAATTTTGTACCACTCCAACTATCTCTCTAGCCAATAACGAAAACTGCTCTTTTAGAGCTCTCACAACTAGCCGTCAAACATTTCGAAACAGCAAGTGTTTTGAATCCAGAGACAATTACCCATAATTTACATAATAAAAAAAACATGCTATCCCCTAGACCCCTACACAACTTTTATATTATTAGTTTTGGAATAATAATTAATATAAGGCCTATTTCTGATCTACTCTGGACAATCATTTGGCCCTGTCATGAACGGAACGGAGGTTTTCCAGTTACAAAAGTCCGGGCATTTGCAATTTTCAAGTCATCCAGCCTCTCCCTCCCCTTCCCACCCAGCAGTTAACCCTCAAGAAATGCTTAAATCAGAAAATCGAGTACGTATACTTCCTTCAGCATTATAAAGAACAAATATTCCAAAACAATAAATAAAACTAAAAGAAAATGAAATGAAATAAAACAAAGTAAAAATATCTTCGTCCAAAGAGTATACTACCAATTCTTGATTTTCGTAGATGCTAGCTTAAAACAAATCGTTGCTAACCGACCACATGCAGGAACTCGGTGCATGTACAAGGTTCCAGTCACCACCAACGTTAGTACATACGCGTGGCAGACGATTGCAAACGATCATAAATAGTTATTTATAGTGGCCAACCAGAACCTAAAATAGTATATAATAATATAATAATAATGTTTGTTGCTGAAGCAACAGGTCTGGCAAGGATCGCGGGGATCACTGACTACCAGCCTAAAGAGGGGCAGCATTTAAGATGCGTGTACGAATATTTGATAAAGAGAGAATGCGAAGGTGGCAAGGTAAACACTAAAACAAGATAAAACAATTTAAAAGCTTGCATATAGGTAAAAAATAGTTTTAAACAATGTTTAAATTGTAAAAAAAATGCATGGCCAGTGAAAAGGTGGGATCGAATTAGGAAAGGTGGGTTAGGATTTCAACTGCCTTACCACCAAGGTTAGACCTGCCAGGGACACAAAGGTCCCCGATGGTATCGCCAGTCGAACGGAAAAGGAGGAGAAGGGAGGATGGCCAATTGTCATAAAACAAAACAATGAATAAAATAGGTAAAAAAAAATGTACAAAGCTTAAAAGTCTTTGCATAAGTTGATCGTCACATTAAAAATAAAGCAATTAATAATAATAAAAATAACGCAAATACCACAACAGTTGATAGTTGACGTTTTGGTTGTGAGACACTGACACCGTACCAGTGCAAAAATGAAGGCGAGACTATGATGCTCTCTTAATGAAGGCAGACAGATCTTCCGTCCATAATTCTTTCCGGAAGCCGTACTCTGAATCCATACATACCGTCCTAGAACGAAGGGCATTCCAAACGGGGACTACCCGCACCGCAAAAAAGAATCGTCGGCAGTCAAGTCAGGATCCCCTAGTCTCAAGTTTCCAAGGATGACCCCTGGTATTATGAATACATGGTGCTTGGTCGAAAAAAGGAAGGTCGATCGAGATTAAGTTTAGAAGAATGCTGTATGTCAAGATGAGATCAAATCTTAAACGGCGCAATTCCAGAAGCTCAAGTCTCGCTCTTGAGGGATGCTCTATATGATCAATATTTCGGAGTCCTGGAAGGCACTTCGTGAATCTTCTTTGAACGGATTCGATTAAGTCGATGTCTTTAGCAAGATATGGGGACCACGCAGGAGTGGCATACTCAAGTATTGGGCGGACAAAGACCTTGAACGCCCACACCTTGGTTTGTAGATGGCCAGACGTGAAACATCTATTAACCACCGCTAGCCGGCAGAAGGCTGTTGAACATACTTTCGAACAGTGTAGGGAAACTTAAGGTCACTGGAGAACCATATACCCAGATCCTTAATTTCGTTCACAAAGGGGAGAGTCTCTCCATCAAGCAAATAGTGATAGTCTGGGCATACTGATCCAATATGCATGGACTTACATTTCGAAGAAGACAGAGGAAGGTGCCACAAGTTTGACCAGCTGTGGACGTTTTGGATATCTGCCGTGAGCTCGATTGATTGACCCGGAATCAAAATTGTCAACCCCAATTTTCACGTCATCCGCAAATTTTGCACCATACGGGGTTGAATTTTCTAAATTAAGAACATTTATATAAACCAAAAACAGTAAGGGGCCAAGTACCGAGCTCGAGTATAGGTGGAATGACTGCATTTTGTGTTCCAAACTACCGTAAAACTGAGTGGACGAATGTTTTTTTTTATTTTAAGGAAAAGATAAAAAAAAAATAAACCATACACAAAAATAAAATTTCTTTTCGTTCGTTTAAGTTGCCTATAGGTTACTACTAACACGGAAATGTTTAGGCGTGAATTTTATGTGTTGAGTGATCAGTCTGGTCTTTCCGTTTAAAGATCAGTACTCCTCTAGTTGCTGAAATACTTTCAAAATGCAAACACAAAATACATACATGTGATCTGCTGAACTATTTATTGGAAAATATTCCTTTTAAAGGTATGTAGTTAGGAGAACAACCGAATCAGTTCAACTTGATTTTTAATTGGTTGAAGTGTGTTGCAATTTTTTTTATCTTTTAACGTGCATTGCTCAATACAAGAAAAGTTACTTTGTTTAATTATCAGGTATTCAAGCACCCACAAATATACACCAAAGAATTTTTGTAGGGTCTTGAGTAATTGAGACCTGCTAATACATGAAAGGGTAACTTGTTTAGTCATTGTGTCTTCCAGGGCATACTTTCACCGGGAATGTGCACAAACACCTTTCCGTTTGTGAAGACCAACCATTGTCACTACTAAATCCTCCGCTTACAACATCTCATAATTGCTAAAAAAAATAAAAGAAAAAAGAATGGATTTAATCAATTTGGACCAAAATATCTGATATCTACCCCCAAAACAAAACTTGTTAAGGATTCCCGCCAAGATTTTCGGCCGTGTGAAGTTGTGATATCAAATGCCAAGCTCTTTCACCAAGCTAATCCCACCTACTATCAGACTTCAAACGTTAAATGAAATAATTGAAAATTACGCAGCAAGCAATTTTCATATATTTCATTTAACCTTCGATCAATTACTTGGTGGGATTAGCTTGGCGAAAGAGCTTGGCGTTTGATATCAAGACTTCACACGGCCGAAAAGTTTGGTTGGAATCCTTAACAAGTTTTGTTTTGGGGTAGATTTAAAATAGACATAGCGAACTACAGGAAACGTCTCGTCCACAGCCAATCCCTTCCCTTAAAGAACTTAAGAGCGCATTAGAAATTAAACACTGGGCCCCACCACTGTTGTTTTGTGCATCGTAGTAAAAGGGGAATTGTTGCTTTGCCATTTGTACTCATTAAAACCTTGAGTAGAAGTGACAAAGCAACAATTCCCTTTCTGAAAGTATGAACGTAAAAATTATCCGCAACATCTGTTTGGACAGTATTATGTAAAAGGACAGTTCCAAAGTGGGCAGGTCAAAAGGCCGCCTTATCAGTGTGGCTAGACGGGAGTTTTTACCGGTAACTCCATCACTTGACACAAAGAGGAAGATCTGAAAAATTAATTTCCTATAGTTTCTTGCAAAATTGTCCATCTCCATTCTGAGATAACCCACACAATTTCTCATATGGTAGA
>JAHWFP010029142.1:464-19132 GCA_023313725.1 Lithobius niger
CCGTTCGTTCTGTTCTTTATTTCTTTTCCTTTCCTTCTTGTGAGGAAGAGGTTGGCCTTACCTGCTAGAGTTCAAGTCACAAATTATTGCCGGGCATGCGCATCTTGCATCCCCCCCCCCCCCGCCCCCCGGCAAAAAAAAAAAATTCGCAGCAAAACGCACAATTTTTCTGCTATACCGTCAAACTTCGCGAAATCGTAACTTACAGAAAACGTCATAACAACAGTTTTACGTGCGTGTGTACGTGTGTGTTTGCTAACACCAGGTTCGTGGATTTGTTTTAGACCAATAGGACGAATGGCTCGTCATTGGAGATCGTTGAAAATGACGTCATTTTAACGCAATTGTTGCCATGTTTTCACAAGACATGACCAACGATTACGTCATAATCGCGTCATATGCGATCGTGTTCGTCGAGCAACTCACCCTACGACGTTGTTCACGGTTGGGAGTAAGGTTTCGTTTTTTAATAAACTCCACAAATTCAAGGGCGTCCGTGCATTGAACCACTAGGAGCACGTGCCCTCCCAAAGCCCCATTTTTGGATGCCGTTTTGGAAGGTAAAATTATGAAGAAAAAAACAATTAAATGCAAAAATCATGAAAACAAAGGCTATTGGAGGATTGCCATACCGATACCAAGCTCAATATGTACCAATCATTACTAATTACAGGAGCTAATAAATGCATAGACTTCCGCGGGACGTGGGAGTGACCTTGTTGTAACGATCGCTTTATATTCCATCCCTTGTCGCAAGGTCGTCTGGTAGAGAAGCCGCGTGTTTCGTTTCCCGGATTCAGGCCGGTCGATTTAACATCTTCAGAATCGTAATTTACCAAAGCAACGCTAAAAGGCATCAACTTTCCAGCACGTGAGTGAACTGGCATTGAGAAGTCTTGACAGCTGGCCTTGGCTGGAAGGCGTTATCTGCATCTCCACTTCACGCTCGCGGAAACTGTTGCACGGGGAGGTGCCGTAAGCCTCGACTAATCGTAGCACGATCGGTATTTTCCCACACCTATTTATTGGGTTAAAACCTCTTCGGCGTATTTTTAACGTGGATTGTCCCAGAAAATAGTTATGATCAGTCGTTCCACATTTGGCCGCATTTGGTCGCGATCCATGCAGAACGAGAGATGGAACGTGTATTGACCAAAGTTGCTCCCTGAATGGACAAAAACTCACTAACACATCAATGCACAGTTTTATTTTAATTTTCAGCACTATTTTGGTGCCTTGTTCACCTATAAAACGTACGAGACAATGAGTACTTACAACTGCTGTAAAACACACCCAAAACACGGAGGCGCCCTTTTCACCTTACCTGGTGGCGGCCATATTGGAAAGTGACGTCATAAAATCTTCATAGAGTTTTTCCACCTTTGATGTATAGGGAAAATGAGTTCCACGTATTTTTAACTGGGGTTATCCCAGAAAATATTTCCGAACCGTCATTCCACACTTGGCCGCATGGTTCGTGAGGGGTAACCGTCTAACTGGAAAATCGCATAATTGGAAGAACGTATACAGTATAACAGAAAATCGTCTAACACGAAATTCGTAGAATGGAAAATAGTCTAATATCTCTGCCGCCGCGCTCGCTGCGGCCATACATATAACATCAGAAACAGCAGCTATGTCATGGTCCAGTTAGACCATTATCTATTATACGATATTGCGTTTAGATGATTTCCAGATATTTTTATTTAGGCAGATATTAGACAATTACCCCATTAAAATTTTTTCCAGTTGGACTTTCGTCCGACGCTCCGTTTGTGACCCTGAGCGAGAGTTGGAACATGCGGTAATATTATCATAGACACGCGTCGCCATTATGATTCTCCTGGTTTCACACAATCGTCTATCGCCTTCTTCGATATCCCAACGTCTTGTTATTGCGCAGGTCTTTCCCTGGCCCACAAGCTGGTGGGAGAAGGAGGCTGTGCGACACAACATTACACTAATGGCACCACCTTCACCAACATGGTAATTTCAAGGAAGGAATTGTGTCGTCTGGTTCGCACACCCTGCACCATCTGCTCTCTACCGGCCACCACTCCAAACCAATTACCAAGCCCCAGGAAATATCTACTTCACTGATGCGCGAACATTCTCGTAAGCCCTTCTCCAAATATTGTGGATGGAAATCTAACAGACACCTACTTAATCGAGCAAGTTATACCAATAGAAGCGCTGAAGCATTTATTTGCGACGGAATGACGAAAGAACGCAACTGAACAAAGAAACAGAAAAAAGAGCGAATATTACGTGTGACCCTCATCCTTTAATTGGCCAAGCAAGAGATTGAATTTGTGTTTTGTCTATCTGTCAGTCTGTCTGAATGGTTGTCTGTGTGGTTGTCTATTTAGTACACGATAAAGTTCGCAATTTTCTTCCGATTTGGTTGAAATTTCCTGACGAGGGAATTTTGATGCACGACAACAGAGTTCGAAGATGAAATTCCTATCTCAATATTCGGAGATTTTAGCGGTAAAGCAGAACAGTCGGCAAAACACTGCGCAGAACTGATATTAATAATACGCATTGCATCATATCTTGCTCGCCCGAGTAATTGTGATCAAAAACCAAAACTGGTAAGAGGGACCGCCAAGTTCCGCCGAATGTTTCGGCCATTCAAAGGAGCGATATCAACACACCAAAACGTTCGCCAAGTTAATCGCATCGACTAATAGTTCGAAAGTTAAATGAAAACTATTACATTGCTACTTTCGGTAGCAATGTTCAAGTTTTCATTTAACGTTCAAAATATTAGTCGGTGCGATTAACTTGGAGAATGTTTTGATGTGTTAATATCACGCCTTTCAAGGGCCGAACCATTCGGAACTCGGTAGTCCCTTTTACCAGTTTTGGTTTTTGATATGATATCAAATCTTTTTTTAAATTTATACTCAACTCAACTAGCTTGCAGATTTGTAATAAAGTGCTACGTCAACAGTGCCCATTTTTCCAATATTTTAATTTCATATCACTTCTTTGAGAGGCTGAACCATTCTCAACTTAGTCGTAATTGTAAAATTCACAATTCAACTATAATGCTTAGTATGCTTAGGATGCTATTTTTTTTTCTGTTGGCTTCGAGTCAGGATCAATGGCTGATCCCCACATACAACCTGTTGTCAAAATTGAAACTAAGCTGACGACTCCTTATGCATCGTGTGATGTGAAGAAACGTTTTAATTTTGAATTATCAAGAATTAAGCTTACATCCTCTGATTAAACAATAAGCCAAGCAAAAAACAACAATGCAGTGGAAACAATGACATTGTGTTCAGTATAACCCATCAATGACGTTCTTGCGAGTGCTACCTAAACCCCTAAACAGTAACCTGCAGTGACCTGATCGAGTTAAGTAATTTGGTTGGAAATGGAAACTACCCAAACTTAAACGGTAATGAAGTGCCACCGAATAAATAAAAGCAATAAATTTTAACGCTGAATATTTCCTTTCTTCATTTCAGGTATCGTCTTTACAATTTTCAACGCCAAAGCAATGAATGTAGTGTGGTAAAATTCTACTGATTCTGATCGAAATGCAAAGCGACTAAATTGCAAGCTGCAGATTGTACGTCTGATACAACGGTACATAATTAAGGTAGAAATTACACGGTAACTATCCGTGGTCACTCATCTTGAGCTCAATACATAGGACAACTCGGAAGTTTACTTCAAGTGCTATGGGTAGTCCTTCTTAGATCTTGAGAGTGGTACAGGATGCCTCCTAAGGGATGGATGCAGAAGAAGTGGCAGTTGCTGCAGGCTCGCAGATGAGTTCCCACGTGAGGATCAGGGCCTTTTATACCTTGGGTAGTTTCCCACAGACTCTAGATGAAGAGCCCCTGTATGTTTCCACGAGCCTCCTCTGTTAGCAGCTCCCTCTAGTAGCAGGACTGTGCAATAGCTGTCCTGGCCATTGATCCATAAGGAACTACCTCTCTTACACATATTATGTATGCATATCATGTATCAGGATGATTCATATTACAACACGAGTTCGTCATAGCATCAATACTAGCGAGCCAACTATGCATCAGGAGTTAATTCACTACCTACTTGATGTAACAAGAAGCAACCTGCTGGAAAAGCCGGCATTGCACCAGTTGACATTTAAAGCATTAAATAAATACAGATGCAAACCTATTTACGTTGCCTTTTGTACTTATATGTCAGACTGCCTGAGGTGGCACCACCCCATGACCTTTGAAACCAAAGACAACGGTCCTACCGCTGAGCCATACTGACACGGCCTTCAAAAGCAAACGTCCATAGGCAGCATTTAATTAACACGTGGATATTTACATATAAACATACACTTTCCAATCGCCACTGGAGGGACGCTTATTTGCCACACCACACTCCAAGTGAAACGATGGAACACACAACTCGAGTCAAACCTCAAATAGACACTTCATTGTGGACATACATAGCCAATGCAACTCGCCATTTGGGTATGGTACAACCGGTCTTCACTTCTGGGTGTACAAAGATAAAACTTGGGCTAATAAGGTGTACGTGAGACCACTGCTAGAGTATGCAAGTTAGGTCTGGTCCCCATATTTGCTGCGTGACATCGACTACATAGAGTCGGTCTGGCAGCGAATTCACTAAATCGCTTATTGGGATGAGACAGCTGCCTTATAATGTGAGGCTTAAAAAACTGGGATTGGACTCTCCTGAGCTGCGCCGTCATAAGGCTGACCTTATTATGACCTACAAGATTCTACTTGGCCATTTCCTTGCAGACTTGGCATTCTTCGAACTTAGCCATGTAAAATGGATTCGAGGCCAATCTTAAACTAACTGTTCACAAAACTAGGCTAGCGGGCCGGACAAATTTCTTTGCTGTTCGAGTGGACAATGTTTGGAATTCCCTAAATGAGAGAGTGGTTTTGGTGTCGTCAGCATTTGCTTTCAAACGTTTCTTGGAAAATACTAAATTAAACAAGTTTCTAATGAGACCTTTTTTTTTAAATGAAGGATTACTGTTGTTTTTTACTGCATAATTGGTTTTTCAGTAAGCCATGCACATTTTTAAGACTGTAAATATTTTTCCTTAACCATGAATTTTAGTTATTTTTTTTGGCTGGCTGTCAAGTGACACCACATGATCCTTGCCAGACCAGTTGCTTCAGCAACAAACTGTATTATTATTATGAATCAAACGTGAAATAAGGATTCAACAGGATGGAAAGCTGCTCAGGCAGTCTGACATATAAGTCCAAAAGGCAACGTAAATAGGTTTGCATCTGTATTTTTAACTCTTGCTGAGCCGTCGGCTTTCCGTCCTGTTTAAAGAATCCAGATTATTCTATAACCAATTTAACGGAATTTAATTGAAAATCTGCTAACAAACGAGAAACACAGATTATTAAATTAAAAAAAAAAAAAACCCAATATTTCTTCACCTTATGCGAAAACAAACCTCTGAACGTCAACAATAAGATAACAGTTTTCCCCAGAAGCACAATAACGAGGAACATCTGTCATCCATGGGAAATGATTCCATTAAATCGGTTGTACACGACGCAAATTACGACCTTCTAATGAGTGGTGGCAGTTATTTATGAAATTTAAATGAGGAAAGTGAAATTGATCCAATCAGCTCGAACTGTATTGGTGGCAGCGCTGTAGCAAACCTACGTTATTGTCCCGTGGCCAGCAGCAATTACAAAATAAAAACCGTACAGTCTTAAATGTTTCACACTGAAAATACTCAACATGCAGTAGAAATAAATCTGTTGCACTGATTCTCCCAAGTATTATTAACTTTACGACACCTCTGTTAACTGTTTCATCTCTAAATGCAGGAAAATGGCACCCAATGTCGCTCGCTCGGCAATAGTACTTTTTTCCAAAGTCTAACAAAAGTGCACAAAATTCTGGTTTTATTTCTTTTTTTTTTAATAAAACCAGTTAGAAGTGTTCATTGCGTGTGAAGCCAAGCGAAACCCACTCTCCAAATGTATCCGACTTTCCATACCATTTACTTCTTACTTCCTGAAGCTCCGTTTTATTTTTGCTTCTTAGATTTTTTCCTCATCGTTGTTGTTTTGATAGTTTTGTCTTTTTCCCCTCCTTTTTTCTTTATCTTTTTTTCCCCTTCCCGAAATTCAACTCGCCTACAAGGTGTCGCCATTAATGTCCACGTCCATTTCGATTAGAGAGTAGGACGAAAACCAGAAACAAACAAGAGCCAAAAAGAAAATGTTACTGGGAGAACCAAAAAGAAAACGTTAAAGTATGGAAAAACGGAACGAAATGAATGCAGAGAAGCAAGCATCTAAAGTTAAAACGCGAAGACACTTGTAATCGTTCGCACAGTCATTTTTAAACTAAGAAATTATGAACGTAGCACTGCCAGTTATACTTAAACTGATGTTTATTTATTATTTTTTTTTTAATATATTTTCAATTATGCTTTTCTTTAGTTTTCCAAGTGGGAAAAAAAAGCCTCAAAGTTAAAATCATGATAGCAATGTTTTTACAGGCCATTAATAATTTACTTTTCGCTGTGAGGCTGCAAAGCTGTCAAGATTTGAAACTCGGCATGCACTCCGTAACTTAATGCCAGACAGATTCGTACAATTAACTAACTCTAGGGCCACAGAGTAAACCTGTGCGTTATGCATAGTTTGTTTGGAATACTATTTGAAATATCACGCCATCATTATTGGAAAAAACACAACATACTTGCAAATTCATAAGAAGCTTGCAATCAATACTTACACTAATGCAAAATCATAAAACGACCAAAAGGGGTGATATCATACAAACACCCCATAAGGGTAAAGGGACCCATCACGTTTTTGCCATAGAAAGTAGTGATATCAAAGCCAAAATGGCTGCCACCAAGTTTTCCGTCCCAACCCTGATCACTCAATCTTAACTGACACCTCGGTGTTGTCATTTAAGCTTGAATGATCACGTTTCGGACCACAAACTTGGTGGCAGCCATTTTGGCTCTGATATCACTACTTTCTATGTCAAAAACTCTTATGGCATTACCCTTATGGGGTTTTTGTATGATAAACTTTACAATATATGAAGAATTACTTAGTGGAAACATTGTGACTCTTGAACCAAGCCATCTATGGTTACAATTGGTCAGAACAATGAAAGACACGCAGCAGAGTCAAAGACATGAAATTCACACAGATCTTAGACAATACACAATTATTTCAAGTTATTTAGTGCTCAAGTTCGTGCTTGCTTATTAAACCAAGCCATTACTATCCTTGTTTTAGTCTTCTGTGCAGCCGTATGCTGAGAAGGCTATTGCAACGACTTTTTCCGTCTGTCCGCCGCTTTTTTCAACTTCGCAACGTTACCAGATATACAATGGTACACCACGATATACCACGGTTTACAATGTTAGATTTCAGTGTCAAAAGTGAGTTAAATAACAAGGCAAATTAAAACATCGTTACTTCCTTTTAGCTATTCTTCGACGGAACTAAATTAAATAATAACATTTCATCGTCGAATTAAAATCCTGAGGATAACACACAGCCGTAAAAACAAAAGGATTTTAGCTTCGTTAAAATAGTCTCGTCGCATTGATGCATGAAAGAATAGACTTACCGTCAAACCAAATTCTCCAGTAGGCCTATCTGCTACTTACGAAATTAAAACTACAGTTAAAAAAAATCACCCTTAAAAATGAAAATTAGGCCTAAAATCATGTTACCACGGCAACGTCAAGTTGCTGCGAGTTGCTGCTGGCTTCAATAACAGCGTCTCTCCTGTCACTTCCCTTCTACCACTGATCTATATACGCTACGTTGTGCGTTACGTTGTAACACTGTAACTGTGTGCCCG
This sequence comes from Lithobius niger, assembly GCA_023313725.1. Lineage (NCBI taxonomy): Eukaryota > Metazoa > Arthropoda > Chilopoda > Lithobiomorpha > Lithobiidae > Lithobius > Lithobius niger. The sequence continues at coordinate 8,301 of JAHWFP010029142.1, forward strand.
GACGCGTATCGTGTTACAAAAATGAATAGGCTAACTATACAATCCAAATCTCCGCTATCTGCTATTTGCGAAATTAAAGCTGCAGGTAAAAATTAGGCCTAAAAGCTGACAATTACGCCTAAAATGTAAAATAAGCTTAAAAGCTAACACATTTTTAACCGGCAATTCTGATGGTTACTGGTTTTAGATTATATAATAGAGACAGGTGTTGCAATGTGTGATAGAGGTTTGCACCTCATCATTGGTAGTGGCGGAACTGTACAGAAGACCGGTTGCGACTAGATAGCCTCTTGTTTTATTTTGAGCGAAGAACTTACTTCCATTTTCAGCTTAGCTTGTAATATGTTGGATATGAACCATCTCAGTGTGTGATTGATCTTCAGATCGTTATAAAATGATTGCTTGCCTCCACACTTAATGGGCTAACCTTTCCAGATCGACAATGCTGGATTAAATTAGCTCGGTTCGCTTCACGGGTTCGCACCTCTCAAGGACAGAACAGAACATGCACGAGTTCCGTGTCACTGCTTACTACAGCTCCCATAGCCACCTCCACCGACAGGACGTTACAGAACAAATCACTCGATATAACGATATGCCGTACAGGGGGAAGAGGGGGGGAGGGATGTAAGGAGCTCACTTTTGACAGCGTGGCATATACGCGACTGAATGGTTACACGCTAGCCACTATTCCCGCGCAAAACCAGCATTGTTTGGCAGGGTATTCAATATTTTGTAACTTGATTTTATCACGTGCCACGCACAGGTCAATGAAAATTACAATTCATGTCCACTTGACAACCATTATTCGCCTTGTCCCAAAACAAAAACAACGGAATTAGGAAGCTAACGGATCTAGCAATTTCAGGACACTGAATTCGTTATTCCACCTGGAAATATATGAAAAAGAGGGCTAATTTGAAAATGGGCTGTTGACATACAATGTAGTTAAAGGAATAACCAAAGGGTAATCGTGAGATAACAGACAAGCCTACCAACTTCACCTCATGTAGCATATATTTATAAACTACTAAGCAACAGTGCAAGTTGTACAACAAGCAACAATATTCAAAGATCGAGAAACGGTTCGAAAGCCAAGAGCTCCACCTTGGAAGAGGAGGTAAGGACGCTGAGGAAGAAAACCAAGGAAGGAGCTACAAAGCTTGTTGAAAAGGTGAAGGCAATGGAACAATGAGAGAGTTGTGTTGGGGAAAGCTGTAGAATTGTTGTGAGAGGCAGAAAGTTCTGGTATAGAGCTATGAGTGGGGTAGAGCAGTGGGTTGGAAGTTAGCTGTGAGCATCAGGCGAAATTTAGCTACGAACCTGAACTTTTAAGCATCCTGAAAAAAAATGTACCAGAGGTGTTTGGGGATAGGCTAGATTTACGTTAGTCAGGGTAAAACTGATCACTGGGCTAGTTCTGCGTGTGGGACGAGCTGCGACTAAGGAGCGAAATGCGAGCAGCAAAAATGTGCTTCGAATATAAACATCACCAAGACGTCAATCTTTTTGTAGTAAAGATGTCACAATCTTTTTGCAGAAAAGATGTCACAATCTTAAAGACGTCACAATCTTTTTGTAGTAATTTGGCGAAGCATTGTTATATCGGATCATAAAGGCATTTACGTTCTTTAGCAACACACACTTGAAACATGAATGTGTTTCTGGCTTTGGCTATCTCAGCTGAATCATCAGATGGCTCTAAAATCGCTGAAGCTGCAGTTTGTAGGTCTTCAAGCTTCTCTAATAGATTTACGAACTTTAGTTTGCCCTCTATGAAAAGCATAGAGCATGTCGTTCCTTTACATAGGATGCAAATCTAACACAGTTTGGCGAATCTAGTATCTCTTGGAACCATGGGGGTAAAAAGTAATTTCGTAACCAGTTGTCAAATTTTTTGTCTAACTTTTAACTGTTACTCAGTGGGCACCAAAAGTTATCATGTAACAAACTTGCAATTCTTAATTTATCGAACAATAAGTTACCTCTACGAACTTTACCTCTTTCTTGGATAATTCTTCTTAACGAAGTAGAATCAGCAACAATTCACTTACCTAGAAATAGTAAACAAGACAACCTTACATTATGAAGGATTAATACGAGCACATAAATGATGTTGACAACAAATTCAGAAAGGGCAATACATTATAAGGCAGACTATGGCAAACAGTTTTGGGGCAAGAAAGAATCAAATCAATAAGACTTCAAAATATGTCAAAGAGGGGGAGGGACATGCTTTTGAAATTCTCTGCCCTTCCTTTCATTCACCCTTGAGAATGCTATTAAAGAGTAATTATGATATTTAGCCCAGCAGTATCGAGCGCAATATCCTCCCCAACATGGAGCAATATGAATGAATGGGTGGCTTTATCTGCATAATAATCCTAGATGACAGGCGAAAAAAAAAACAGAAGGGTCGACAATATTAGAAAAGGAAAAGGCCAGTCCAAGTGGTCGGCAACAATAAGAATCTAACAATCGCTTTAAACTTGCGGTGTACGACGCTTATCATTGCTGCGTTGCAAAATGAAGGGCAACAATAAGACCTCTGTAAATGAAAACAAAACGTATGATGCATTGTCGGCGATTTACTTTCTGCCTCACCTAGAAAAAAAAATGCCAAAGCCGCCGGGCTAAAGGTTTCAACTTTGTTCTACAAAAGCGTTTTTTTATATTTTTTTTTCCCCCCCCCCCCCCCCCCCCTAGAAAAATTCAAATGTCAGTGCTTGGAGACCGGGTGCAGAAAAGGGGTCGGGCTGCATCGGACTTGGTATCGCTGATTGAGCGAAGCGAAAGAAAATCAGCATTGGCCAGTATGCGGAAAAATCAAATTGGCCGGCTTTCCATTGTTTGGGTTGTATTCAATTAGTTTGGTGGGTTTCCATCTAACACCATCCGTGAGTAGCAGGGGCTTCCTCTAGTTTCATATAACACTGTTTTACAGTGTTTTACGAGAAAGGTTTAACGATATTTAAGACGAAGTCTTCGAAGAGCCATGAAAGGGAGAAAACAGAAAATGACCCACGCCCCCGCTCATCCTCCCCCCCCCTGGTTTTTTTCTTTTTTTCTTTTTGGGGGGGGGGGGAAGAAATTGTGGTTTAAAATGGCTCATCGATAGCTAGGCAATTAGCGCCAATCTCAGTCACAGTGCAGTGGCCTGAGTTGCCACTGCCCCACGAATAACAAGAGATTTTAACCAGCCCCCAAATCTAAATCTTATCGTACCCTGGTTGGGCACAATCATTTCTTGCGATATTTCGGCATTAAAAAACTTGGGTCGATCGTTTTACAAGGTATGTGCCTCGATCAAAATGCGAGACTGTATTTTTCAATGAACACGTCATTTGCAAAAAGGTACAAACACCTTTTTATATCGGAAACAAACGAAACCGTTTCAAACGGTAAATAGCACACGATTTCTTACAAATATCCAGCAGTCAACTTTGAATAGCGTGTAGACGAACCATTGATACGAAAGAATCAATCAATACAACCAATCAAAATTTCAAAACCTAATCACACAAATACTGTGTTGTATTCAATAAAAAAAAACGCATGAAGGCGTGTAAAGGGAGGCTAAAATTTCCCAAGGAAGTAACGACTGCATCAAAAATTAAAGAATTCGCAATAAACTTAACGGTTTAAGAATAAAAGTCACTTTATACTGACACGAGAATAACACTGAACAGAAGCCTTTTTTGACTTGACGGGCGGTCACCAGGAGTTATGTGTTGAGGGGCGAGTGAAACGCCTGATGTCCCGTTTCGTATACATGTGTTGGGATGTGAGTGAGCTTTTCTTGTAATCATGGTAGATGTTAAAGGTCACACGCAAAATAGCTACAAATGTATTAAAAGAATGGGACAAACAATACAAACTTTAAACATAAGCCATAATCTAAGATTCTTATTATTTTCTTAGATGCAAGGATTCCCAATATGGTAGCTAGCTTGTATAGACCAGCAACAATAACGCCATAGTGGTGGCGAGGCTATCATCTGGAGCCGATTGTTCAGCTAGATTCAAGGGGCACTGGATACAAATAGAGGTAAAATACAACGGCGTCTTTAGTCAAGCCGATGCTGTGAGAGCGGATTTCTTTGTCCTAAAGAAAGGTTGTTTTTATCCACTCCATTACGTTGCAAAACGTATATTATAGTTAGGTTATAAACCGCAAGAGAGAATATTCCACTTGCTGAAATTAGTAGTAGCTACTCCAAAAGGCCCAAGAAACCCGCTCCCAGTGTTGGCTTGACAAACTTCGTTTGGCAATATTTTTACCTCCGCGTATATCCAGTGCCCCTTGCAGCTATCTCAACGACTGGCTCCAAATGCTAGTCTCGTAGCATGTATGGCCTTATTATCGCTGGTTTAGTGTGGTCTCGGTATTTTTTTTTATCATCACGTCGCTAGTCAACATCTTTGAAAAAGGATGCTAACCTTGTGCTGTTTCGAAATATACGGTAACTAAAACAGAAATCGTTTCAAGTTATGCAGGAGTAAACGAAACACTAGAAAACGGAAAATATCATACACTAAAAACAACTAAGATTCAGTAAAGCGTATTCATTGACGTATATTTCACTGAGACGTCGTAAACGAGCCTTGGAGAGACGGCTCAGGTAATAGAAGCGTCTGAGTTGTGATCCAGAGTTCGTTGGTTTGAGTCCCAGTCACGTCATCACAAGGAAATAAATCAATAAATAATAAGGTTACCGAGTGTTAGCTATTTTTAGTGTACAATTTTTGTTGTTGTACTGTTGTGTTTCATTAATTCCTATTAGGTAACTGGTGAAGCACGTGCTTTTTAGTGTTTATATTTCGAACAAATGTAACTTGTAGTATAGGGAAACCGCTAAATATCAATATTTCAGCTAGGCTCAGTGAAATAAGTCGGCCATTTTGTATAGGGGGGAGGGAGAGAAGGACAGATGATGGTTATGTACCCATAAATACCAAACTGAGTATTTTAATATTACGGCAACTTAAACGCCCTTCCCCCCAATTAATGCACATCGCACTACATATTTGAAGGCTTGAAGGCTCGCAGCGCTCTTTAGCAATTTTTTTTAACAATAATGAATCGACTATTTATCATATACAAACCCCTTGATACAAACCATGTATACCAATCCAGTAGCCAAGCCAACGTTCCGTTTTCTGATCTAGTATGATAAGCGGCCTTCCCAAAAAACTTGACCGGCTGAAGCCATACCAGCCCTACCGCGTGCACCGATCCCGATTTTAGCACCACAATTTCCTCTCCCATTCAGTAAGTAGCAAAATGATCTGGTTACACAACCAAATTTGGTCATCTGTCGACAAAATATTTACTATGAAAATAATTAAAAGAAAAAAAATGATGATTTGGCTGCAATAAAGTATTGATATCCGTGCAGGGCCAAAGAGTGGTCATCGAGCTATTTTCAAGGTCGCCACGTTAGACAACTTAATCGATTGAAATTTAAGCTGCAGTTGGGGGCGTTTGCGATGACCACTTCCCTACGCCTATCTCTCTCCCGGCCACATCATTGACACGAAAAGCGTGTTGAATTTGTCAACCTAATTTTTCAAATTGAACTGGGCAAAAGATTTTCACATCTTCTTTCAATTTACAAGCTGCAAAATACCAGTGATATGGGCAATAAGTAGTTTACTTGAAAGTAGTTACGACTACTAGCTAACTACTTACACAGTAGTTAAGTGGTAGTTAGGACAGCTACCGAAATTAGAGTTGATAACTATACTAGTCACACGAGTAGTTTGTTGTAGTTAAAACTACTCGTCGCTGAACTACTACCCGTTAATTTTGCAGAAAATAATAAATTAAAGTGTATTTTTATTATTTTTATTGAGAAATGCTAAAATTTAGTACAGAAATTCTCCGAGTTCTGGGAAGAGCAGCATAGGCACATCCCCATTCATTACTAAAATTAAGAACAGCACTGTCTTTGGTACAGTTCTTTGCACTAGCCAGCACATTACCAGAAGAGTAGCAGTGGATGACCTTGATCTTGACCCTTTACAGTGTGTGTAGGTTGAACTAGATCGTTTTTGTTCGGGCTTCTTGAAACAGTGTTAGTGTTAGTATTTTGGATATTAAACTGTTTTTTTTTATCTAACTACTTTATTCTTTACTCCCATCTTATTAAAGAAAAAGTAGTTACAATTAGTTTTATTTAAAAGTAGTTAGTCACTGTAGTTTAATTACTTTTTTAGTAGTTATTGCCCATCACTGCAAAACACAAAGTACGCAATTTCTAACTGAGAGTTCGTTGAACAGAACCTTGCATTCAATATTGCCAATCATTCTGAAGAGTTTTTTAATTTATGTGTCGTGTGTTGTCGACAGTTATTATATTTGCTTAGATTACGCTGGCTTCACTCACGCATCGCTTACATGTTATATTCGGTAATCCATGAAACGCCACCCACCCAATTGCACGAGCCGAGCATGACATGGAATTCAAATAGAAACCCATGGACGAAACAATCGATAACTCCTAGAGTTATTAAATAAATGTTGGGGCGGTTGATGGCAGGAGGGCCGACTAGTTGTGACAGACACAAACTAAATCATCCGTGATGACACTATTGGAATTAAATGCAGTCTATTCTTATTTGTGAAAACTGTCTGTCAAGCGTCAAACACAGATCAACCTCCTCCCCCCAATACGGTAAACAAAATATATCCTCGGCAAATAAAATGCACGCCATAACATTTCTACCGACTTGGTGATAAATTGGTGATAACAAATATCAAAGAACCAAACACCAAACACTTAAATCATACCAACTTTTCCAAAGAGGGTTGGTTGTTGTATGTTATTAATTATCTACATTATTCATACCTTAAGCAAGCGAGGACTATTGCACTGGCAGCAGCAAGTTAACTGCAGCTAAGCTTGCTTGCCCTGCCTCCCCCTCCACCTTACTTCTGTCCCTAACTCCTGACCGCATGGGTCATGCCAAACGTAAAGCAAGCAAGACGAATGTAAAACTAAGACGCAGGGCCAAGCTCTTTGAGAGCTCCGTTGCTCACCAAGCACACGGAGGGTAACGGAGAAGTAAAATAACATCGAAGACGGCACTTTTTTAATTTAACATAGGCATTAGATTGCCCATTACTTAACAGTAACTTTAACATAATCTGACGGTCGCACCAAGCATTCGGATTTTAATCTTCGGCTATATAAAACTGAAATTTAAGCATGTGTAAAGCACGACTGCAACCTAGCATTCAACCATGCAATGAGAAACAAAAAATAAACCCTGCCGGTATCTTTTTCACAACAGCAGACAACTTTTTTACATTTTTTAAGTCTCATTCGACGTTAGGCGTTCGTCGGATTCGATCTGGCATTCACAAGGCTGGCAGCTGACTACTCTGACCACTGGACGGTGCTTGCTAACGTTATTCGGGGTCCCCGCACATCTCTCACAAGGTTTGCGGTGCTCATTGGGAGTTAGTTATTTTTTTTTCCTGCTGCTTGGTGACACGCTCTAAAAGTCGTCTGTTTATGCGAACGGTTTATATTGCACAGAAGAACAAACATTTAAGTTATAAGAGTCAGGCTAGTTTTCGTATATGCAGGAAATCGTTTGCGAATTGTGCTGCGCACACTTTGGTAAAACGGACGAAGATGGGGTTGTAAATAGGCCTTCAAATATAACTTTGTTGTACTATAGCTAATTGTAATAAAGTAGATATGGTTCGTCCTACATCCTCAACGCAGAACAAAACAAAACAAGGAGTGACATAAAAAATATAAAAAAAATACCAAACAAGTAATTTACTCATTCATACCGCATTCAGGGAGCAGGCTTTTAATTCGGATTCGAATTCCGACTTGAGAGAAAAGCGAGTCGAATCCGGATTAGTTTGCCAGACCAAGTTAGGAGCGCAAGAGGAAAGCAAGGCAAAAAGGGGTTGGTTCCAAGTTTCTCAATTGCTCACCAGAACACGCCACTGTCGCTAAATTAACGGATTCATGCTTCGACCAACACTCACGCAATGGAGCCACCAGCCCATAAATAGTGTAATTTTTTTTTTTTTTAAATAATAGGCACTGACAGTCGTGTAAACTTCCCCTTAAAATTAGTGCGTACTTCCATTGTTTACGCGAGGTGCGTTTAAGTAAACGAAACGCGATTGCCATCTTGGTGATGGAATGTTGCTAATTCGGAATTTGACTCACATTTGCGTTCTGAGTACCCACAAAGTGTAGCGATGCGATGCGATGCGAAACGAAGCATGTTCGATCCACTTATGAATATGGATTCATTTAACTCTGATGCGATCCAATTCACTTCGGACGTGTCCACCCCGTTCGGACCACCTTTACCATTTAATCCACATATATGCGGATTATAGACCGCATTTCTCTTCAGGCTTCACTGCACGGCATGTCAGTTATGAACAGTGTAACCGTGAATTGTGAGAATAGTTATGCGATCAAACCGCTTTCTCTGGGAGAGCTTCCCTCCTACGATTCAGTAGCATCTCCAATTTCAAGACGATGTTTGGGTCAACCGACTTTCCTAAAGTGAGAGGCAATTAGTTCGCTCATTTTAATTTCCCTCGAGGTGCTGTGGCTCAAAAGTTTCGGAACGCCGTATTTCAACTGGAGGAACGACAATTGATGGTCTTGAAGTAGTTTTATCTTCGAAGTACGTGCGTCTGTCAGCCCTGCGAAATATGGGGAGCCAAGTAGAAGACTGTGGGCCTAAGAATGAACAGAACGTCCAACTCTCTACCCAGTACAGGCAGGGCAGGTAAACAGGTGGAGTGTAGCTAGCGTACGTAGATCGAGTGCATCGTGTGTTGAGCGCACAAGCATACGCACGAGCCACAGTGCGTATTTTCTGGCCAGTTTTTTTTTTTTATTATTTGACAGTTTTGATTGGCGGAGGCTTTACAATACATAATGCGGCACCAAATATTTCTGACAGCACATTCCCAGAAGTACCATGTCAGTACTGTGTGCTCAATTTATAGTTCACATAGGTTCAGTGCCCTCGATTACCGAAAATTTGCTTGTGCGTTCTATTTACCTATGCTCATAGAACGAGTGGATAAAATCTCACACAGATACACACTGAGGCAAATACAACACCGATTTCTCCAGCCTTGCTTTTTTTATTGGTATTTATTACTCTCTAGAATCTTAGTTGGCCGAGCTTAACTGATGCTATGACCACATTCTGCATTGTAGCTTCTATATGTATTATTATTGTATTTGAGATGTGCTATATACTCTACTGTATGGTTGTCCTTAAAGAACATTAGTCAAGGAAGCTAGTACCTGGTTATGGTACTAGTGGTAGTTGATGTGAGTGGTGGCCCATAGAAAATACAATACACCACCTACGGTGAGTACTGAAAGCTGCCCCGAATATAATGACCCTGCAGCCCCTTTAGGCCACTTTGGGATAGACTGTACCCAGCAACAATCACTAATGTGTTACTCCTACGCAGCATAACGTAGAGTATCCTGAACCATAGTACAAACATCTTCAAAGGCTAAACCGCGGAGCACTAGAATAAACGTGGAGTGCCTCAACTTTCCTGGCTTCGTCCTTCCGGTGGGGTTGCACCAACCCTCCCTTATCTGAGTGGAGAAGTGGACCCTCCCGTTCGTTCGTACGCCGTCCCTATTCTACAAACAATGCATTTAAGAATTGCAGGATTTTGCTTGAGCAATAATCGGGTTCGCAGGGTTGACACAGTCGGAAATCTTCGGAATGCAATTTCCGCCACGGCACTCAATCGACTTGCCTGCTTGGCCGAGTAGCCATTTCTAGAGCCGTGGCCGTCCGCCCACAGGGAAATGATGCGTGCAGGAGGTAAGCTAACCTCAAGGTTGTGGAAAAGGCGGTGGATCGACAGCCGATACACACTAATCAAACAACAGGTTGCTTTAATCAACTTAAGTGACTGGTCAAACAAACAAAAAAAAGACCATTACTTTGCTATAAGTGCATTACATTCGAAACCATTCACGAAACTGTTCGCATGCCAAAGTCATTTGCTGAGTGAAGTCACACAGCAAAGCAGGTTTTCTGTCGTTTCCAACAACGAATTGTATGCTTTGTACGAGTGACATAAGAATATATAATACAGTTACAAACCTATTTCTGTTCCTTTTGGACTGTAGGGGTATTAGGCCGTGCATGGCCTGTCTCGCTAAGTCGTAGGGCTTCGGCCTTTGGTCTTGTGAAGGGTTCAATTCCCGCTCAGGCAGTACGACATTTAAGTCCAATGACAACAGAAAAAGGGTTTCATCTGTATTTATTTATTACTAGAGTAATCCTGAACATGCATGAGTGATGTTGGATGCACCGTTTATAACAATGGTACAGTTTGGTTGCTCAGTTTCATCGAACTAAGTTTCTTCAATCAAATTTGTGTGAACACTGGCTAACAAACGCTGATTTTCGTTCGCTTTGCTCACTCAATCAGCACCCCCCCCCCCAATCACTCCTTCCTTACTTTTCGCAAATAATTATATGCAATGAAGCTTTAACTGTTTTAAACAGAAACAACTGGTTGATGATTTCCTCATGGGAATGTTATTTCGTTCAGTGTTTTTTTGTGTGTGTGCACATGACTAACGAACACTGGGTTAGCGGTTGCATGGTTCTCGTGTATCTATAAACCTCAAAACTGTTTCACAATTTTTCCTTGGCTAGTAATGCAGTTGTGCGTTTCTCGTGTGTCTGAATTAAGTAACAGCGTGAGCAAAAAAAACATTGAAAGAAATCGAGACGAGGGATGATCGTCTAACTGGAAAATTGCGTAATAGGAAGACCGGGAAAAAAGTGTAACAATA
>JAHWFP010029142.1:19532-37138 GCA_023313725.1 Lithobius niger
ACTGGAAAATTGCGTAATAGGAAGACCGGGAAAAAAGTGTAACAATATAACGGAAAATCGTTTAACACGAAATTCGTGTAATGGAAAATCGTCTAACATCCCTGCCTAGCTCTTGCTGCCGTGTTCGCTGCGGCTATACATATAACATCAGAAACCACAGCCGTTTTATTGTCCAGTTTGACGATTATCCATTATACGATTATCCATTATGCGATATAATGTTCAGATGATTTTCCAGATTTTTTATTTAGACAGATACGAGACGATTATCCCATTAGACGATTTCCAGTTAACTTTCGTCCGATGCCCTAAAGCCGTAATGTGGAAACGAATGGTGTGTTTCGCAACGTGTGGCGTGATCAAATTGCAAGGAAGGCTTTTTTCTTGGTTTTTCTTCTTTGAACGAATTAAAATGGTAAAATCAATATTTCGATACCTACAGATCACATAATCACATTACTTCCTCTAATTGCCTTAAGGTTCAGCTTGCATTAAAATTGGGCCCATCATATCCACATTTTTAACTGCTTATTTTACTGCATCTATGCAGTCCTACTGGTTACATACGGCAGAAACTGAGAACCAACGCACGGCTTGAACCAACTTAAAGAGGAATTTGTGCTAAACACTTATTTTTTGGTTCTGCCTGATAATATAGCAAAACCAGAGCGAATTGTACAATTTTAAACTTCATTTCTTATGTCAGACAGTATCTTTACGATTTGACGAGCAACCATCCAAAAGGAGACGGTGCCGGAATATGTCCAACACCCTCCTTCGCATTGCAACGCAACGTGAAATTCTTGGACCGTCGCAAGAAGAACTACTCAGAAAGCATTTGCCAAGAATGTTTCATTAATCAAAAACTAAGTTAGAGGCTGAAAGGCGATTAGATACCGCCATAGTTCTAACCTTGGCAATCGTCCTCCTTCCAACTTCCTGATCTTCTTGTTGGGTATCTTTGTGGTTTATCTCGTTAGTCCACACCCTCATAGCCCACTTTTTTTTGTTTGGTGGTTGTGGGGGGGGGGGGGGGAAGGAAGGGCTGGGAATTATCACAAATGTCGGGAAGGGATGTTTTTATTTTTTATTTTTTTTGGGTGGGTGGGGTGGGGGTTTGACGATTTTTTTCTTCTGCCCTAATAGAAAATAAGTTTATACCTGTAGAGATAAATGCATACTACTGAACAGCAGGGAGGACAACATTTCAACTATTCCTGAATCGCTGATTATGTGGACTATGCCAAAACCTAGTTAAAACCGACTTTTTATGTGCTCGGCGTATCTTGAGTCCTGCACGTGTCTTATGAGCGGCTGCGTCTTCCTGGAATGAGCGGCTTTAATCGACGGCCGCCATTGTTTTTGTAACCATCTTGGATATCAACAAGGCACTCTGCTACCAAAAACATACAATCGATTATCTGTGTTCATTCTGGGGCGAACTCAAGATAGGCCACGGATACTATAACCACTATTTTAACCCTTTCGCTGGTAGCGTACTTGAAAAAGGACATAAGAACTCGGGCCAAAAATTAAGTCCCCACGTTCACCGCAAGCTTTGTAAGGGGGTGGGGGAGCTTGGAGACCCCGAGCAAAGCGAGCTGCAACAGCTCAGTGGTCGGTTGTCCTCATCTCCAAACCAAGGGGATGCCGTCTCGAATCTCACGATCGATCTAACTTAAAGAAAAAATACCAGAAATAATTCACTAGCGAAAGGATTTAGTAATAAATATACTCATTGTACAGGGTAATGTCCAAATATATGTGGTAAGTTACTACACGTATTTGCACACTGCCCGCAATAAAAATAAAAACAAGCTTGTTGCCAATGACAACGGATATGTTTAAAATAGACATCAATTTCCGGTGTTAAGAACTTCACTTTGTTGCTTTGAGCTCAATTCGATTAACTGTATTGTATGCGTGACCATCCTGACCGACAAGTTTACGATTAATTTCCTTAAAACGTCAGTTAAAATAAAAATAGAAAAAAAAAGCACTCCACTAAGTAGTAGGATATACTTTACGGCTACAGTTACAAACTGGACAAGAGACGACTGACCAGAACGCTGTGGAAAAATTATGACATTTTTATATTTGATGGAAAGGGCGGGCGGGATAGGAATCAACTGTGCATTTGATGGAAAGGGCGGAGTAAGAATCAACCTTGTATTTGATGGAAAGGGCGGAGTAAGAATCAACCATCGTATATTTAAAAGGTTCTCTTAGTTACCGATACCAACTCACGCAACACATCTGCTAAATTGGCTTCGCACGGTAATGAACTAAAATTTCGCAAAATCATTTTTTACTCTTAATGATAACAGGGTGGTTCAGAAAGTTTCTGCTATACTAAATCAACCAACAGGAGAATCACAAAAATGTAGACTACACAAACTACGGCGTGGGGGAAAGGCTCGGACTGGCCATTATGCCATGGCGCTGGCGCCCCTTGGCTGCCACACTTTTGGCGCCCCATGGGTAATTTTTCTCCTCCACAGAGGAAAAGTGATACCCCATTCGGATTGCTTTCGGGCTGGTGACTATTGTTTTTCGGCACAAATTGGCCCCTCCCGCCTTCTCTCTTTGCTTCACTTCCATCGTAAACCTTTTTTCTTACTCCGCGTAACCCCCCCCCCCCAAAAAAAAAAAACTAACTTTCTGGCCAAGAAAAAAGTTGAATAAAACTACTGTTTGATAAGTCCACCAAAAATGGCGATCATTAAAATACAGAAGATATTTTAAAAAAATGGATACTGAATCCAGAAATGACAGTCGAACATTAAAATACTCGTACCCGGACTTTGCATGGCGACTTTACAGCACTTCTCCATACCACTTAGTGGTAGATGAAGGGTACATTACTACCAGAAGTAAAGTTCATGTTAAAACCCATAGCGCCCCAGTTTTCTTTCCAAATGGCGCCAATTTCCTCGCCAGTCCGACTCTGGCGAGGAACAAGGGAGGGGGGGGGGGGACATGTAATGACAGTATTTTGAATGACCTTGGATGCCCGTTCATATTATAACTTCGTTAGTTAACTAATAACAGAATAGGAGTCGGTGTAGCTGGGTCGATTGATAGTTTTGGGCCGATGGACCTTTGGGTCCAAATTGAGTCCAACTTTCTGACCCAATGACCCTGCCACAAAAAACGTAACCCACTGGCCTGAGGGGCTCTCGGCTATTCTGAGCAAAGCAAGAAAACTATGTCTAGTGGTTAGCACCGTCGTCTCAAAACCAACACAATGAAGGTCCGAATCCTGCTACTGATGTAAGACTTATAAAAATATTGGAAATAATTGGCGGAGCGCAGCGATTGTAGCGTATCCTACAGTCTAACGGACATCAAATTGCAAAATGTTGGTTGTCTGCACTTTTGTAGTCTGTATGGAGCACAAACCAAAAGGCAGATTGCTATGAAATTTGCCACATTGCCCCAAAAGTATTGCTGTATTCGCGACTTTTCCGTAAATTGATCAATTATAATCCAGGAAATTAGGATTTTTCGAATTTATCGATCTAATACTCGCTATTGTAAATTTAGAATCCTGAATGGTTAAAGAATTCCGACAAAGCATACACTGTGAGTGATACTGGTAATCAAGTGAACTTTTTTAAAACCGTCAAAAACAATCTTTTTTCCACGTAACTCAACGAAATAATAACACTTGATTACCGCGATTTAACCACTAGAGGAAAGCAGGTAAATGGAAAAAAAATAAAGGATTCGTCCACGACTCACATTCGTCTCATGTGAAAAAGAATGCTTGGAGGAATTCACCCAACATGGCGACCGACCTGGCGTTTACACTATCAACAGGAAACCCAAATGTGAAACCTCAAATCGCCGCTGCTTGACGAAACGGCTTATATAAAACGAAAGAACACAGCAGACGATATATTTATACCGCCACACAGAACAATAAGATGGCTTCGTACAGTAATTTCAAGATTCCTGTGGCTGCATGGAAAATGAATCCTCAATCCCGTGTTGCAAGAATGAATAGGTTTATCATCGAACACAATAGGCCTAATTTCTCTTCTGTATTTCTCAAATATTTAAGTGAATTATTGAGGGAAAATTTGGTACGACCTTGTGCACATGGGAGCAACTGTAAAAGATAATGATATCACTGCCGCTAGATGGCACCATGGTAGATTCTAAAGATTTTCTGTTGAAGTTAACCAGACTTTAAGACCTGCAGCTAAAGACCTACAAAGCAAAGCGACAGGAGACTCCATAAATGTGGCTGGAGAGCCGCAATAGGGATGTTTTTAAAGTCAGCGGCTTGCTTGCTGAGCGCTGAGTTTGCTTGGTCTCAGCATCCTTCGCTTTTCCCATTTTCAAGCTGAGATTAAAAACGACGTTATTTGAAGCTTACTAAGCACAAACATGACCGACCGTAACAAATTCAGTTATTTTATCTCTTTTCTCTGTTTTATCGCATTATTAGTAGCGTCTGACATGATGAGAGTAAAGACTAATCAATTGAGCTGCTGGCAGCTATCAATATCGTACTTACCACGCACGTATCATGTAGATTTATCGCTTGTATGATGATTGTTGCCGATTATTGCTCCGCGACAATGACGCATGCGCACATCGTGCCCCCATATTGGTTGCGTAAGCTCAGCGAACTCAGCACCGTTCATCCTCGCTTACTTGGCTGGCCAGCAGCTGCCAAGCCGCTGACTTTAAAAACGACGGAAAAGTTTCTCAGCGGCAAGCGGTATGAGTTAAAAAAACGGGAAAGCTTGCCTCGCTTCCAAGCGGCTCACAAGCCGCTGACTTTAAAAACATCCCTATTGTTTAAATCAGCATATGCTGCTTAACAACCAAAGAATACAGGCTGTAGCTGAAGAAAACTTGCACCTTCAGACAACATACTAGGAATACGCTCAGCTTCCATTGTATAGTGACCAAAATTCCATTGTGCGTGACGTCATTTCCACGTCAATCAAAAGCACAGTCAAGCTGGCAGCAGCTACTAAATCGCAGAGTAAGCTGTATGAAAAGAGATTTAGGACTGACTTGGCACTTAGGCAGACCAAAATGTCTTTTAACATTGGGGGGGGGGGGAGCCGTCGCGTGCCGTGTTTTGTGGTCGCATGGTTTTTATTTTAATTTATTGTATGTAAGTTGTATCAATCCCAAAACAAAACTTGTTAAGGATTCCCGCCAAGCTTTCCGGCCGTGTGAAGTCGTGATATCAAACGCCAAGCTCTTTCGCCAAGCTAATCCCACCGAGTAATAGTTCGAAGGTTCAATGAAATATACGAAATTGCTTACGGCGCAATTTTCAATTATTTTATTTAACGTTTGAAGTATTAGTCGGTGGAATTAGCTTGACGAAAGAGCTTGACGTTTGATATCACAACTTCACACGGCCGAAAACCTTGGCGGGAATCCTTAACAAGTTTTGTTTTGGGATAGATATCGGACATTTTTGTTCCAAATTGATGAAATCCATTCATTTTTTCTTAGCAATTAATTATGAGATGGAAACATCAATCTAGTTGTCTAGTCCATTTCTTTTTTTTTTTTTTTTTTTGGTTGGCTTTCGTTAGATTTTGAGGAGACAGTCATCTTTTTTCAAATAATAAGGATTTCGTATTAGTACTGAAGCATCTCCTTGCAAACGCACGGATTTATTTAATGTTCAGGCTGGCATTGTTGCATAATAACAATGTTTAAAACAATGTAAAACAATCAATTTGGACGTTCGGAGCTCCCTAACCCCTGAACCACTTGATCAATCAGAAAGGTCCATATGAAAAGGACACATCTCCAGAGCAATACCTGTAAAATGAACTAAAAACCAGCTTATTTATTTTCGTGATACAAAAAAGTGTTGCCAGTAGTAGTTAGTAGTAGTAATTAGGCAAATATCGACGTTATTCACGGTGTTTTTTCAACAAGAAAACGTTAAGCTGTGTCACTAACAGTGACTTTTATGTTGTCAGGCGATCAAAGTGTCCCGATCTTCAGCCTTTTCTGTCGCATTGTTATTTATCCACAGATGGCTGAAAACAGCCTAACTGCCTTTGCCGTAAAGACACAACGTGTCTAGTGGACGCCTTGCTCGTGTATATTTTATCTGGATGTTATCGTTTTATCTTGGCGGGCGCGTGCCTTGATTTATGCTTGATGTAATATAGGATGTCACGTGCTGAGAATTAACAATGTCGAGAAGCGCAGCGTCGAGCCATTGTTGCATCTCAGCACGAGAACGTCTGGTGGTATCCTATTTATCTACCGATTACAACGACTCAGCCGTTTATTGTTCTCGCACGCGTTTGGTGATTGTTGCCCGATCCGAAATCCTCTTCGACAAACAAGGGAAATTTGAACTTGCCTCATCAGCCAACGTCTCAGCCCGTTCCTAATTGTTAAGCAAGCGTTTGGTGATTGTGCCCGATTGTGAAATGCTCCTTTGGCAAACAAGGGAAATAAGAACTTGCCTCATCAGTGAACGTCTCAACCTGTTCTTAATTGTTAACCACGCATTTGGTGATTGTTGGGCGATTCCGAAATCCTCCTTCGGTAAACAAGGGAAATACGAACTTGCCTCATCAGGCCAACGTCTCAGCCCATTCCTAGCTGTTAGGCACGTGTTTGGTGATTGTTGCCTGCTTCCGAAATTCTCCTTCTTCGGAAAACCATGGAAATAAAAACTTTTGTTAAGTACGTGTTTGGTGATTGTTGCTCAATTCCAAAATCCTCCTTTGGCAAAGAAGGGAAATAAGAACTTGCCTCAGCAACCAACGTCTCAGCCCGTTCTGATTGTTACGCACGGGTACCACGCACGGGTACCAAGATTGTTGCCCGATTCCGAAGAGAAAGTTTTAGTAAGCAAGCTCTGCCAGCATGACGGCTTTCAAAATACTAGTTTGACATTAGCAGCAACCACACTTCCAACGTTCAACATTGCACGCTGGTGACGATGGTTATGTCAACTTACCATATAAGCATACCAGCTAAGTTTATGTAAGTAGCAGGTTCGGAATTATATTGCAGGCGAAAGGAAGTGATGGTCAGAACAGATGCGTCCTGACGAGCATATGCCCACAATTTATTTCAAACAGATGAATTTAATTTTCGCTTCATTATTTGGAGGCTTGGTCACAATAAAATGCACACAAAAAATACGAAATAAATTGTGGGCATGTGCTCGTCAGGAGGCATCTGTTTTGACTACTTTATGTAATAGGTTTTGTATAAATAAAATCAACTAATTAAACAAAGAAAAGGTATCCAGGGCTGAGAGATCTCGGCTCTAAATGCAGCGTAGCCCGTAGTTAGAGCGTTCAAAATACCATTGTTACTCTTGTTAACCGTGGGCGAAGATATTGAAATCGGTAGATAACTATAGTAATCGTTGTGTAGTTACTTTTAAACTAGATTTTAACGCCGCAGCTTTTTCCAGTGGCGCTGTTCACGAATTATTAGTACGCCGATGTGTTACTAATTCAGTGTTCTTGTATGAGAACAGAGCGAAAGGTTGCTTAGTCCTAACTGCGTACCAAGTTTGATCAGAACCGATAAACGGTTTGAAAAGTCACCCAGACTTTTAGGCAGTTCTTCCGGTAAAAATACACCTAGTCAATCGCCAGTCAACGAATGCAGCTTAAGTTGAGTATCAAGGAAATATCAGCTAATTTGATGTACAAAGTTGGCATTCAAGGTTAAACATAATTCAAGGGACATATTTTAAAACTGGAACCGAAAATGAAAGTGTGCTCAGGCTATTCGTAAATCGCTTATAAGCATCGACATCATTAATAACGCTCGATGTGCATGCGTGCATGGTAGATTAAAAGTTTATTCTGTAGTAAAAATCGGCGACTTACTAGATCGGATAAAAGGTCATTGGCCCCAACACAGCAGATCCAACAGGTAGATACAAAATACTATAAATTACATGTCTGGAATGACATTAATGCAGGACAATAATATTTTATAGGCCGTACCGTTTGTGCGGAACGTCGGCAGTGGTATAACAGTTTCAAACAAGAAATATCCTCGAGAGTAGATCCAAAATACACACGCAGAATACAGACATTGCAAATAAAGCATAACACTATAATAGACGAATAGTGATCAAAGCACGTATTCATATTTAAAAAGAGGTGCTGGTTTTTTGGGCAGTTAATATGACAGTATATAAATAGCAATAGGTATCCTCCTCGAACGAAGCGAGACGACGCCTAAAGAGCGAGCGACGCACCTCTACTCCTATTGAAATTAAGCATGTACAAAGAAGGGAGTAGCGCCAAATGAAAGAATTAAATTGCACCTCGAATATAGGCCTATTTTCATAGCAAACTTGATTTTTTTTTACTCTCAAATGCGCGAAAAACTACCCGGATACCAAAATCGACTAATCAAAAAGAAAACTAAACTATACGAAGCATGGTCGACGCAATATATTGGTTGTAAGCTACGTATTCTCCCCTTTGGTTGCTTCACTTGCTTGGGATTCTATAAACGGTTAACGCAAATCCAAACACAATACCAGAACGAGTGGAATACCCCACCCCCCTAAAAGACAACACTTAATTAAGTGTTCTTCGAGGGCGGACTCACACCCCGCTATAAATAAAATAACTTGGACCGACATTCGTCCAACGGCAGTCAGTATATACGAAGAAACATCTTGATAATCACGATATCGTCATTTCCGTGGTCGCGAGCTGCTATTATTTGTAGGGCGGCCACTTAATTCAGTCTTTCTCTCTCCCACCCCATTTTACCATCACCGCCACCTGGAACCACAGACATTTTTCAGTTCCCGTTTCGCTTTTTTGAATGGCAACCTCTACCGCTTCTGTTTGAAAAAAAAATTAAAACGAAGTTTGTGGGGACAGGTGCGTGCTAAAAATAAAATTACTTGTCAACGGAAGAGTGAAACGCAAAGGTGCAGCTGGAATTTGGCATTTGTACCGATCACAATGCTTTAAAACAAAACTGTACTAATGTCATCATAGCGTACGAATATAACTCAATTAAACTGAATTAATAGGAAAATCAACATAGACGTTTTTTTACTCTGATATTCACAAATTTCACAAAAACGAATGAATGAAATCAGTTCCATACACCATTTTAATCATATTTACAGTATATTAACAATTCGAAATTAACATTTTTACAACCATTTATCGATATAAACTTGTCAAGCACTCTGAATCTTGTTGATTTGCATGCATACCTTTTCAATTATTTTCTCAAATGGACAAACACACAGGCATCAACTGGCAACAAACTTTAATAAAAATCGAATATATGAATTCTTTGCTGCATAAAAGGTTTCAAGTATTTTTTTTTCAGGAAGAAAGGATTAAAAAGAAGGGTATGTCAACACACAGTAGACAACTGAAAGCTACGGACAAATGACAAGTAAAAAACGTAAGGGGAGGGGGGGGGGAAAGGCAAGAGGTGACAACAGAGCAAAAACGACAACAAAACACACAAAGTGGATGAAGAGCCACACAGAAAAATCGCCGAAAAGGCTACTAAACAACCGCAAGGAAAAAAAGGTTATTCCTTTTTGAAAACCCTTTTTGTGAATGTTTAATAAAGCCTATTAAGCAAGGTAGTGTAAATCACCTTACACAATTGTCCTTCACTTTTTAATGTGTCGTCAAGAAAACGTTGACTATCCTACTTTTAGGGGCCCTACTAAGATTCAGGGAGAAAACAAATTGGAAATAAGGAATATTTACCACCAAGAAAAAAAAAAAAAAAAGAATTTTTGGGGTAGAAAATAATCACAAATAGGGAATTATCATCAATTTTTATTCAATTTTCGGCTTACTGCGTCAATTATTTCTCTGCCAGTTTGCGGTTATCTGAAATAAAAATAAATGAACCAAATTTTCACTAAAACTTGGGCCGAGGCAAATTTTGCCGATTATAAATTAAAAAGAGATTTAAAAAAATTAAGCAGGACAGAAAGTCAAGTGGGCTGAGCGGTAGGACTCCGGCCTTTGGTTTCACAGGGCGTGGGTTCTATTCCCGCTCAGACAGTCTGACATTTACGTCCAAAAGGCAACATAAACAGGTTTACATCGGTATTTTTAAAAATCAACAAACTGAAGGTCATATCAATGTTTTAGCAGGTGAAATTGAACTTGAACAAATCCGAAAAGAGGAAAAGTTATTTAAAGCCAGAAAATAGAATAAAAGTAATTTACAAGTCCAAAAATAGAAAAAGTTATTCACAATTCCGAAAAAAGAAAAAAAAAATTTATAAGTCAGAAAATAGGAAAAGTCATTTACAAGTCCGAAATAAAAAAAACCATCAATTTGCCACGGGTAACTGGTTGGAATTGGTATTTACTGCGTAACCGAAAATAAACATCACCTGAAATTTTAGCACTCCCTTCTTTATAATAATAATAATAATAATAATAATAATAATAATAATAATAATAATAATTCATTCGTCGTGCAAAAAAAAAAAAATCCCGACAGGACAGGGCAGGGCCGATAAAAGGTCACTTACGCCCGCCCACAAAATTTAAAAGAATGATGAAACGACAAAAGATGATTGTTCAAATAAAATTGCCTAAAAAGACCTGCCAAACTAATCTAATGAGTAATGGATATAAGACAGGAGATGGATATTTAACTTTCATAGTTTTACCTTAAAAGATGCAACACTGGTGGCCATAATCACATGATTCGGCAAAGAGTTCCAGGCCTTCACAACCCTAAACGAAAAAAACTGGCGCCGACATGTCGTGGAGAAACTCCTAGAGAAAACTCGTTGGCTTCCCTGCCAGCCTCTTAGTGTAACCTACTGCGCGTGTGTGACGCAGCCCTCCTATAAGAGCGCTAGCGCTGCCCCTGGCCACATCTTTCGTACGTCTCAATACGTTACTATGGTAACTCAAGAAGTGAGGCAGGGCGAGTATAGGTAATGTATATTTTCGGTGAAGCAATAAAAACCCATTTCCACCAGGTACCCCAAGTAAATTGATGTTTTTATATGCCAATGATAATATAAATTACCTGAAATTTTAGCATTTCAGCAGACCACGTCACATATGACGGCGGGATCATAGTAACAGGTACCCTGGCTACGCGCTGGCTGCTCCCGAATCAACGGACTCAGCGACCTGAAGCGAATTATCGTAGGTGGGACGGCGAACACGGGTCACCTCTGTCGTGAACGTGAACGTTTTCATGTGCCTGGTCGCATTTGGAAGACATCAGCTCAGTGTGTGATCAACGCTACACATGCGAAGATAGACATGCATACGAGCATAGTAGAATGACGTTGAGTCAAAGCAGATTTTGATCGTATGTTGTTTGTTGTTTCTTTTTCAGTTTTTTTTTTTTTTTTTTTTTTATTGAACGGTCGTCAAGAAACGACCGAAGGGTTTAATAATGCAGTAGACGCTTACAGGTTCAGGGGCAAAGGATAAATAGCTGCAACAGAAGAGGCAGCTCATTTTCCTTCAACAGTGTGAGACGAACAGGTTGCTTGAAGATCTCGAGGACGGGTAGACGATTAGACTTGATTTTTGGAAAATGTGGTCGTGTTACTGAAGAGTGCATGACGATGAGGAATGATGACTGGAAGAACATGGTATTAATGAAGTAGAGAAGAAACGTGGTCTTACTTGTAGCTATGTAATCAGTTTGACATCAAGGTGGAGACGGGAAAACCCGTGAGCTGGGTACACGCATGAGAGAGACGTGGATCGCAAGGCATGTAGTGCCGGCCGACCGGACGGTAGGCCAATGAAGGGTGCGAACCATCGTCGGCCGTGTTCGTGTGTGCTGTACTGACTGCAGCCTGGAAGCGGACGTGTTTATGTCGGAAGTTAGGTTCCATGCAAACTAGATTGTTCATCTGTTGGGTGAGTCACGTCCCCAAATGAACCGAAGGAGAGTCAATGATGAAGAAATGATAAAAAAAAAAACAGCATTGAGAGTTTGGAGGAGCCGGCTTCGCGGCTGAGGTAAGAAGGAGCAAGAAAGCCTTGAGCGTGCTGGAGAAAAATAGATTCGTTAGAACGAAGGGTGAAATTAACGATGAGACCGGGAACAGAAAGTTCGGTGGGTAGCAGGCGTCAGTGTGAGATCATGAAGTTTAATGTAGTGAACGTCAGACTGGAACAGACGCTGAGTCTGAAGCGGTATTGAAGCATATGCAACAAGCAGCCTGTCCGTAGAAACGAAGGAAGGCAGTGTCGACCCGGCTTCTAAGTGTTAATAAAATCGGAGAGGAGCAACAATACACAGCGGAACTATTTGTAGATTCTAAAGTGACGTCTGTGGCTTGTACCCGATAAGGAGCACCAGACAGTGAAAGAGCAAGGAGATGGAACTGAAGCGACTTCGTAATGTAGAAACGAAGGATTGACGTGGAGCAACGGAACCCTACGTCAATTCGCTCCAGTTGCATATGATCCGAATAAGGTCGTGGCATGAGGAATGACGGCGTGCAGGAAGCGCAGCCTGACCAGGACAACGGGATTGGCGTGGGAAAAAAACAACCGTTAGTCGTTGTGAAAGGTGGACGTCCGTGCTGGGTGTCACAAAGCGTGGGATGAGTATAGCGCAAGAGATGTCAAGGGTTGCTGTAGCAGAGGAGGACGGTGGATCTCAGAAAATACCGAACTTAGTCAGGCCGTCTGCTTGACCACTTGTTGGTGAAGGTGAGACACTTTCAAGATCATACTGGTGTATGTCGAGTGAAGAGGAGCAACTTGTAAAGCGAGGTTGGTGTTCGCTATGCAAAGATCATCAGATACCACCTAGAGTTCGTGGGCTGCAGCTGAAACGGTCGCAATATTGGGCGAAATCCTCATGGGACGGCTGTAAACCAAGATGAAGGGTCGCTCTCAGAGCTGTTGCTGAAGACAATACTGAATCGGGGCCAAGATCCTAGCGGTATCACGGTGGGAGGGCGACGGAAAAACGAAAGTGAGATGCAAGATCGCCAAAGGAGGTGGAGGCGGTTGCACAATCACAGGCAAAAGTCTGCTAGTGGAAAAAGCTGAAATGGACAGTTGCTAAGCGGTCCACAGGAAAAGACCCATGTGTAGCGGATAGTGGCCAGAGATGAGTTGTAGGCGAGATCGCCAAGGTGTGTTCAGTCTTTTGGTTAGGTGAAGAAGATGAACCACCTGTGGGTTAGAACTAGGGCGGTATCTGATCGCCTTCGAACCTCTAACTTTCGTTCTTGATTAATGAAAACATTCTTGGCAAATGCTTTCGCAGTACCTGTGGGCCTGCTTCGGAAAAAGCGATCGCCGGAGCAATGATGAGGCCGGGTTGAAAGATGGTGAACGTTGGAACGAACGAACCGGCAGACGACAAAACTCCATTTAGCCTCAGAGATGGTCGAACCGAGGAGGGTGTCGAGGCTGCTAACTGAGGAACCTGTCGTGTGGCAAAAGTGAGGCGGTCGTTGGCCTGTTTGTGAGCCTTATGAGCCGAAGGGATTTCAGAACGTTCTTGGTTAACCCATATCAAGGCCCAGCCTTCTGGCAATATAGTACTGCAAATGGCACATGACCGTGTATGGTAATCGCAGGATCTGTGCTCTTGACAAACCAAGTGAGGGTTGAGGTGGGGTCGTTTGGGACTGAAGCTTGGATATTTGCACCGGTCGGGGGCTGATGGCTGTGGATGATCCGGGAAAGCGTCCATGTCAATGCTTGAAGTGCTTTCTGATGAAAATGGTGAGTGCAAGGTCGGGGAAAACACAATGCCCAGAAAACAAGCCGGGCAGGAGAATTCCTAGTGATGCGGCGACAAACCAGAAAGCAGGTGAAAAGGTGACTGCTGAGATGGGTGGTTCAGAGGCGAACGACCAGAATGATCAGCGGCCCGTGAGTGTAGCTATAATGACAGCGTTTCCAGCCAGGGTCTATGAACCGGAGTTGAGGAAGGGTGATCGCAGGCAAAGGTGATGACGTAGCTAAAGTGTACTTGGTTCATTTTTAGGATGTTGGTCAGAGGATGACCCTAGGAACTTGGATAACGGTGAGGGACTTACTCGACGACGGCAAGAGTTATGGGTAAAGAGGGTAGAATGGCGTAGACGAGTGATACTTGTGGAAGAAGCAGTGAGGATGCTAAGCAGAACTCCTGAAAGGGTGTCCCGGAATTCGACAAGTAGACGTGTCGATGCGAGAGGCTGTTGAAAGGTGTATTGGTGGCCGGGTCGGCAACCGATACTGCCAGGATGGGAAAGGACGCTAGGCAGAAATTGCTAAAAGCTCAGCAAACAGCAGACGGATGCCAGGGGCGGATGAAAGCAGTTTAGGCGACGGTCATGGCGAGACGACCACTGAGGAGAGGGTGCAACGGCAGGGCCAGAGTGGCGATGGCAAACGGCGCAGGTCGAAGTTAATGATGCGACAGGCGTGACCATGTGAAGGAACCAAGCCTGGGCAAGCTGAGGTGGATGATGTCTAATACCAAAATGTGTGGATGGAGTCCAGCCGGGACGAACCAACCAGTAACTTGGTTCGCAGAAGAAGTTCTGAGTGGAGAACGGCCGCCATGAGAGAAATGGTGGGTTGTGTCTAATGATGGAGGAAGGTAATGGCTGAGGTGGGAAGAGTCCCTATGAAGGTAACCACCTAATGGAGCGAAAATGAACCCGGACGAAGTGCATGGTATGCAAGGATACAGAGGAGCTGAACAACTCAGCCAATCGGCGAGAAAATTGGTCCAAAGGTGACAATGATACCATAGGAAGTCTGTGAAGAAAAAGTCGGCAAAGGCGATCGTAATGAAAAGGCAGTGGCCATGCTGCAGTCTTTGAAACACAGAAGGGATGTCTAAGGCAAAGGTGCAGGTTTGCCTGCAGGGCAGGACAAGGAGTGATAGTGTCTAAGTGCCGTACCCTGAGGAGACAGAAGGGTGACGGCAGCCAAAAGTTGCGAATGCTGATAAACGAACCGACTGGGAACACCCGGGTAGGAGTAGCAGACGGACGCTTAGTTGAACGAGCAGATTGAAGCGTAGTAGTTTTTGTAGCCAAATAAGGCAGCAGTCAGACAGGGCTCTTAAACAGCAGATGGCTTGAAAAGTAGCTAAAGGGGATCGGAAGGTACTCGAGACGCCACCTGGACCGAGAACTATAAAAAGAAAGGCAGGTCTAACGGAGGTCAAACTGATGAAACTGAGGCCGTAAGTAGCATAACCCTCGATATGAACCCTGCAAGGCAAGAACGAGGGATGGGAGCATTGCAACCAGCAGGAGTAAGAAGAAGGGTCGTTATAACGCAACGACCGATGGACACTTCCCGACGCCCGAGAAGTGGCAAGATGAACAGGTATCAAGGTGGCACCCAAAGCAACACCTGGAAGAGAAGACTGGAGCAACCACAATGGTAGGAGGCAATGGCCGCACAGGCGAGTGGTTGGGCGAATCGGGAGTCGAGGAGTTGTCAGTCGCAATGATCGTGAAAGAGCTCCTGATGGCCAGGAAAAGGCCATGCAGACGGAGAACCAGGTCACTAGCAGGCGGAATTCTCATGGCGACCACTGGAAGAAACGACCAAAGGACCTAAATGACCAGAACGGCGGTGACGGTTGCATCGGCGTTATTTCAGAGGCCTGGTGAATTGGGAAAGGTCGTCAGTTGCAACGACCCCAGGGGTCGCAAGTAGGCCCAAGCCTAGGCGACCCTTCAAGCAAAAACCGGTGGTCAGTAGGAAATCAATTAGCCCTGGCATGTTCGCGCCGAATCCAATGGTGCAGAGAGCTGGGAAGAGCAACCACGTCGCGTGGCGGCTAGAGAAGAAAGATGTGGCCAGAACCAGCGCTGGCGCTTGCATAAGAGGGCTGCGTCACGCACCCACAGTAGGTTATGCTACGAGCCTGGCAGGGAAGCCAACAAGTTTTCTCTAGGGGAAGATTGCATTTAGAGACGCGAATGATAAATTTCAGGTAATTATATTTTCATTGGCATACAAAAATATTCATTTACAAATCCGAAAAACGAAAAAAAGTCATTTATAAGTCCGAAGGTAGGAAAAGTCATTTACAAGTCCGAAAATAAGATCCTTCAAGTCCGAAATTAGGAGAAAAGTAAGCAAATAAGGAATGTTTCCAAAAAAGTAAGAACTAAAGAAAAGTAGGAATTCCACGCCCCTGTACTTTGTATGTCTGTTATATTAGGTCATCAGTAAGCAAGGATGAACAGCTGCTTACCCTGTACAGCACAAGCTAAGAAATTCTACCTAAGCAGCGCAGTGCCCGGATACAACTAGGTCTTTTTAGAATCCGTACAAGGAAAGATCAGAAGTTAGGCGTTTACAAATGGGCTTCGCCTCAGAAAGCCCAAAAAGACAATGGCAAAAATGGGTCGCTCACTTTGTTTTCTCTCTCACTAATAAAAAGAAACACAAACCCGTAACGTTCTTTTCATTTCGCACTTGCAATATGCAAAACGAGTGGATCAATAAATAATTAAGCGAAGGTCTGGCTTCCTTCCGGATACAATCTGTGCTAGAATTCGAAACAAAAAAAAATTAAGATAATAAAGACACATGAAAAAATTCGCACGCCGACCTGAATATGCGGAAAAGCGCTATCCGTTACTGTACAAGTAATTTCCCATAACTGTAAAAGAAGGTATTCAATAAAACAGAAAAAAATAAAATGAAAGAGAAAAAAAAAATATTCCTCTTGCTGTTGATGCAGGGAGCCTCGTAGAGCATTGCCGGAAGCCACACTTGATAGGCAGTAGACGGCGGTTGCTAACAGCAACACGACTTGCGTATGGATTAATTTGGTCTTCTGAATATCCCAGCATTAATGTTAAAGAGACAAAAAATGTACTTTTTGAATGGTGTTTAAAAATAGAAGACGATACTGCTCAAAATGGCAAGTGAACAAAAATGTACTTTTTGTAAGCAAAAGATAAAGTACGAATGTTTAACGAAAGAAACGACTGATTTAATTGACATTAGAAACGAAAAAATACCGAGATAATGCAATCCATTCTGTAGGAATTGTACAGATATTTAGGGACTGGTCATTAATTATCTTCGATAGGCGGGGCCTCGGAATTTGGGGGTCATGGATATTTTAGCACCTCTTTATGGGGGGTAAAGTCATAAATATTTTAAGCCATTAAGGGGAGGGGTGGTAACAAAAAACACTGACAAAACTGAGAGGAAAAGTAATTTTTGGTCGTCATAAATGACACTCTCAGTAGTCTTTATTTTTAAAAATGCCTTGCTGCCCCCCCCCCCCCACCCCACATCAAGTACGTTTTTATAAGTTTTTGACGTTATTTCTAGCGTCATCCGGTGAATAGTTCTTTAAACCCGTTTTCTAAAAAGGTTTTTGCACCATGTGGTATTTTTCACGTTGCACATGTTGATATTGTGAGGGGCATGGACATGCTGACTCAAACTACCTCAGTAGTGCCAATACGCATCCCTTACATCGATATTTATACTGCCGTCATGAATCATGAAGAACATACTTTAATTCATGACTAGTTTTTCACACAATTGGAAACCTGTCAATGGGAAATGCCATTTTTTAATTAGTCCAGAGAAAATCATCTGAACTTGACCTAAAAAGGGATAAGAAAAGTTTACTTTTTTTTACTGTTCGAA
>JAHWFP010029143.1:0-21478 GCA_023313725.1 Lithobius niger
GCACAGTTTTAAGTAAGGCATGAGCCCATTTGGGGCCTCCCCCTCCACTGCAAATTATATATTTGTCGTTACAGTTTTCGAAAATAAAATTAGTGTTACTTTACGTAGGGAGGGGGGGGGGGAATTAGAGGGTAATGACAAGTGTTACACTTGTTACTAGGGAGGAGGGGAGGGAGGTAAAAAAAGCCAAAAATTAATGTTACGTAATTTATGGACGCTCCCTTACCAAAGCAGTTGTACACAGGTTTATTAAGCATTTGCACATCGGATTATCAAGCACTTCTACATTGGATTATTAAGCAATTGTACATCGGATTACTAAAGTTGATAGATAACCCCTCGATTGTAGTATCTTACGCACAGCCCAAAGGAGTGTGAATTATGAAAATGCACGAAAATGTCGCTTAATCTATAAAAGAAAAGTGGAAACGTCTCGTAGCCAAGGACAATTTGGGATGACCAAATAAAGGCTTTAACCTTGTTCGTCTTTAAAACCCCTATCCCAATTCCATGACTTGTTTTGGACCATTAAGAAAACATCTTCTCTCTTGTACAGTTAATGGCATCATCTGAAATGCAAGCCTCAGTCACGTGACGTCTATTTGTCGAAGCTTAACAACGATCTTAACCCTTTACGACATTTTCAAACAGCTGATAAAAGTTTCCTGTCGCTCATTATTTAGCAGTGCGCGTGCCGAAATCTCGAGGGGAAAATTCCTTTGGCATCTTGTTCGCTCATGCGTACACAACGCCATCTGAACACCGTTACCGGAATTGAGCTTCTTGCAGCGCTTCCGCTAATGGCTGCACATCTTAATTAAATGGTTATTGGGAATTATTAATTTCCTGCTGTTGCCTCGGCCCTAAAATGGTCCATTGAATTCGCTGAGGGAAGACAGCTACTTAAAGGGGATGTTGGAAGTTTGAAAAGACGTGATTTTTAACTTGTACCAGGCGTGAATTCGAAAACTTAACAGGTTTGGATCCAGCTGAAATCACTACGGTTTTACAAAATGTGGCGAATCAGTACAGTTGTCAATGCTTTCCAAAATCAACGAGCTAATCCATCAAAACTCACCACTGTTGAGGAGAGTTTCATACCTCCAATACACAGCAAATCATGACAAATCTCAGTAGAACGTTCCAAAAGTGTCACCTGAGTAAAAGTGACGTCACCTGTTGACTCTCCTGATGAATCCATCCAGAGTTAGTCAATAATGTCCTATCTCGCACGTACTCGAAAATCAACCATCTCTTCGAACTGTTGTGGCTGATGTCTTCAACAATCCCTGGCAAATCCGACAGTTGGGATCCGTCCTGCGTAGAGTTTGTCGAGTTCTGATTATAATTTTGGAAGGTTTGAATGACTGACGTAGCAACAATCATGTTAAAGGCTGGTCGCCATCAAATTAGCATTGCAGCATCTAGGCCTATCGAGTTCTCTCTCGCTGGAACCAAAGGAATACACAAAGCAAAACATGTAAACGCAACAAACAAGCCACGCGACTCCTTAATTATTGAGTAAACATATGGTACGCTCTCGTGCACCTGGAAACAAGCTTTAAGATTAACCATACTGATGTCATTAGATGGCGCCACGGAAAAATATAAAGAAAGAGTAGTCACTAGCGCCATCTAGTGACACTAATATCGTTAATCTTTATAGCTTGTTTCCAGGTGCACGAGGGCGTACCAAATTTTTACACAATAACTACGGAGTCACGTGGCTTGTTTGTTGCGTTTAAAAGTTTTGCTTTGTGCATTCCTTTGCTTCCTGTGAAAGAGAACTCGAAAGGCCTAAATGATGCAATGCTAATTTGGTGGCAACCGGTCTTTTAAGTGTTGAGCCAAAACTCTCTCCTATAGTGGTGAATTTGATGGCTTATATTGGTGGATTTTGGAATGGACTGTTTTTAACCCGAAAAACGTCACACAGAATGTGCTGTAATTTTATTGGCTCTCATAGCAGTAATCGTACCACACTGATAAAGTACCACAGATTTCCATACAAGTTTAGCAGGCATAAAGTATAATTGGCATTTACAGTGATTTATATCGATTTAGTTTTGCGAGAAATAATTTCCACTTGCTTTTTCGTGAGTTCTGAAACGGTTGCCATGCTCAATACTTGTAGTGTACCATACATTTGAACGAAAGAGACCAAAACTTGACGTGAATCCGAAACAAGTTGGTTTTGTACAGATCACATTTGACGTTTCTACATTAATTAACCGAAACGATTCGTTAAATATTTACGGCGATAGGCTGACAAAAGGACTAGTAACGAATAACACGTCAAACTATTACTAATTTTAAAAGGATGCATTCTTTGTTTGTGGATGTGGCCTATGAGAACCCACAAACAGATTACAAACAAAAACATCAAGTGAGCCTTAAAAAAGGGGGACATATGATTGAATTTTCACTTGTTAATATGAACACGGATAAAAATTGATGATATTTAATTGAAATAATAAAATGTACAATTGAGAAAATTCCATCTGTTTACACGCAACAGAGTAACATAGTAGGATGTAGAAATAATTCGCCTATGTACAGATCGCTTTCGACTCCCAGAAGCAGGAAAAGGTACCCATGAAACGCTTGCTAATTTAATTGTCAAGTCTAACAATTATGGGAATGAAATCCAACTTGTTGTTAAAGTACCTTAACGAATTTCTATTGCCGATTATATCCTCTGACAGTAATACGAACTTAAGTGCGACAACAGAGCACTGAACCCAGTTAAACAAAAAGTTGAATCGATATAATGGTACCTTATAAAGGAAAATAAGCCATCAGCGAAAATCACACACTAGAGTAACGTATAAGCCATCTTTATGCACTTACATTTCATTCAAGTGAAGTAACCTGGATTCGAACCAGCGAACCTGTGCATCTTCAGAACACTGTCATACGGCCTTTACCGACATGGCCACTTGTCAACTGGCCGGCATAAGGACAACTCACTGAACCCATAAGGTCAGAAACATGACCATGACTCCATACGACCGAATGTGCTCGGTCATGCAATGGAGACGGAAAGAAACCAATATAGACTCATAAGAGTCAACGAAGGATAAATAAATAGACATATATTGCTGTAAATAACACTATTTCCTTTATATCATTTACGTCTATTTATTGATGGTACCTTTTGATGTGACAGAAAGGGAAAGTAACTGTAAATATTAGTATTAAATGAAGAATCCAACAGAGCCAAAATTGTGTACAGTTAATAATGATAAGTAAGCATTCATTTGTTATTGCTGCTCACTTGTCATACTTAGCTGTTCTCAATGTTGGCGCCGTTGTGTTTCGTTGTTTAATAATTTTGATGTCACTTTTATCTTTGGAGTCACTTTAACTGTTATCTCTTGGCGCTACTGCTATCTCTTGAGGTCGCTTTTATCTTTTGGTGTCACTTTTATTTTTAGACATCACTTCTTTTGGCGTCACTTTTATTTTTTGTTGTCGGTTTTTATCCTTTGGTATTATTTTCAGATATGGAATGGGTCACGTTTTTAGTAATCCTTTAACCGAGTGACCCGCTGAATTCTATGACAAACTGATTGAAATGACCCACCGATCCAAACTACCCAGTGACCCGAATTCGCCCACTGACCCGAATTCACATACTGACCCAAATTCATCTACTGACCCTAAATGACCCGTTGAGCTGGAATGATCCACTAACCCAAACTGAACCAGTGACCCAGACTGACCCACTGAACCAAAGTCACCCAAACTCACCCACTGACCCACTGAGCTGGACTTATCAACTAACCCAAACTGAACCAGACACCCAAACTGACCATCATCCAGATTGATCCACAGAATTTGACTGACCCGTTAATGGCAGTATAATATGTAAATACTTCATTTAAAAAAAGTGAGTAAACGGTGCATTTACAGAAAACAAGAATTTACACAAATATAATAACTGCTTATGCTAAAAATCGTGAACCCACGGCTTTCTGTAAAACGAAGCTGCGGCAGGTAAAGTGTCAGTTGCAGAACAGGGGACACCATTCATGATAACCGTAGAAGCGTAATAATAAAGGCTCAGATTTTGATGGAAGGATGGGTGGGTAACAACCACCATTCCCCCTCACGCCTAAAAAAATAATTAGTCGGAAAAATGGACCTCAGTCGAAAATACTTAAATTTATAAAACAAAATTAAAAAAAAATTGATAACATTTTGGCACAGCATGGGATAAGTCTAAGCGCAAGGCAATTCTCTTCACCCCTCCCCTTCCCCCCGATGCGTAAAGTATAGGTTTTGGCAGAGTTGAGGAAAGAGGAAGCAATTGCTCGTTTGGTAGCTTTCTTTGTTGGGGGGGGGGGGGGGTTGGATAAGCACCCCTGTATATTGCATTCTTTATTCAAGCATAATGCGTCTTAATTTTTAAGTAAAGACTATGAGCTAAATTAAGGAGTCACCCGCCAATTTCTAATTTTCTTCTACAGCAATCTTATCTTTGGCAAAAACCGAGTCCTTCACTTACATAGACAATTCTAATAGGACACACACAAACAAACAAAAGAATTTAAAATATCGAGATTCCCACTACGGACTTCAATTGAAAAAAGATTATCGAGATTCCCACTTTGAATTTCCAGCGTAGCCGTGGCTTTTAGCTGGGTGCTCCCTCAACCACTGTTGCTGTGGACTTCAACAAAATAAAGATAATCGAGATTTCCACTGTGAACTTCAATAGGATAAGGATTATCAAGATTCCCACGGACACACAAACAAACAAACAAGTATTACGATCTTAGTTACAGAGGGTGTAACAGAAACGTATGTCACAAATGAAGGGGGGTGTCACACACAACAAACTGATGGAAAACTACCGAATGAGCATATATTCGGAAATGCCTCCTTTTCGAGAAATTCGTCCTTTCAGATAAACATGTGCACACCCAAGATCCAGAGAGAAAGTGGCCTTATCCCTGACATGTAAAATTGTAAATGCGTGGGGAACCTTTCCAATTCAAGCAGTTGCAACTTAATTTCAGTGAGTATGTAACTGTCGATAGTGGGCAGGGAGTGAGCCGCTCCACCTGCTCTGGGGCACCTCAACTGTGGGGGGAAACCATAATAATAAAACCTAAATTTTGTGATGTGATTTTCATTGTGTAGTCAGGAACCAGTGAGGTACAAGCTGAATGGCGTTAAAAGCCAGATGGCAAGATGGCTACAAAAAGCAAGATGGCTACAAAAAGCAAAGCAATTCGTTCAATCTTTCTCCGGTTTAACGGGGATGAGGTGGGGGATGGGAGGCAACTGCACCAATTTCAACAATTTCACCTGATTCAAATCCTCTTGACTTTTTTCTCTGGGACATTTTAAAGTTCTGGTGTATGCTACTCTTGTCAAT
The DNA here is from genome assembly GCA_023313725.1 of Lithobius niger. Lineage (NCBI taxonomy): Eukaryota > Metazoa > Arthropoda > Chilopoda > Lithobiomorpha > Lithobiidae > Lithobius > Lithobius niger. The sequence goes on from JAHWFP010029143.1 coordinate 5,387, forward strand.
AACTTTGCTACACTTTGCTAGAGAGTAGAGGTCGTTTGCCAGAAAGTACTAAATAGCCCTAGGATTTTTTAGCCTGCTCGTCAATTGCTGGCAATACGTGCTCATCGATCTGCTGATTCTCATTTTTTCGTGAACACTGAGCAACTGTTGATGAAGTCGAACAGAGCATTTTGAATTACTTCCAAGTTTAAAACCTGAGGCATTGGTGCACTGCAGTTAGCAGCCAGGCATGAATGCCCCCCCCCCCACCCCCACCCATGAGCGAAAGATTGCACAAATTGTTTTTCCTTTATTGTTCACATCAGCGTGTACCTTACTGTCTCCTGACTGAACAGTGCAAATCAAATCACAAAATTTATGCAAACATTTCGTTTTGTTTTACTTATTATTATGACTGTGGTGCCCTAAAGCTGCTGAAGAGATTAGCTGGGAGAGGGGGGTAAGAGCGGCTCATTCTACCCCATATCGATAGTTACACCCTGACTGAAACTATACGCTGCAACTGCTTTGAATAAGAGGGGTTGCCCGTGCATTATTCGCACTTCAGGGTTCAGGTCGCTTTCACACTGGATCTTGGATGTACACATGTATCTCGAAAAGGAGGAATTTCTCGAAAAGGAGGCATTTCCTGATATACATTCATATGGAAGGTTTTCATCAGTTTCTTATGTATGACATGCTCCTTCATTTGTGACATATTTCTGTTACACCCTGTATAGATTCCCACTACGGACTTCAATAGAATAAACATTATCGAGATTCCCACTGCGGACACACAAACAAACAAATAAGAAAAGGAAAAGGCCACAACAATCTATATAACTATGATCGTAATATTTGTTTGTTTGTGTGTCCGCAGTGGGAATCTCGATAATTATTATTTGATTGTTTTCTAATTTACTCGCCGTTTCTTTTTGCCCGTCATCCAGAATTATTATGTAGATTACTATTAGTACTATTTATTTGTTTATTAAGTATACACAATACAAATCAAAGGAAATAATTTAAAGTGTTTTAAGTGTTTAAAATAGCAAATTCAAATTTTAAAAAGATAGACTATACTAACCTAGTGGGTGTATTTTACAGGTTGCTAAACAACATATTCACAATGTATAGACAGCAAAGTTATGAACAATCTAATACCATGATAAGACTAATAAAACAATGTTTTTATTTGGTGCTAAATTATAGTTTAGTTTCATATGATGACTCTAGATGGGTGAATGAGTCACTGAGTCATACTGGGTCACAAGGCCTTTCTGGATCTGTGGATAATTCCACGTCAGTGGGTCATTCCTGGTTAATGGGTCTCAAGGTAAGTGGGTTTCTGGTCCAAAAAGGTATAAAATATTGACCCAATTGAACCATAGCGGCCCATGACTCATTCCATCTCTATCTTTTGGCATCGCCTTTAACTTTTGGTGTCACTTTTATCTTTTAATAATTCAACTGACTCCCAATTGTGTTTGTGGTTTTCTCCTGCAGCACATCGGGTCTTGTTTTCATCTTACATTTACTTTTATGATTGGTTTGACTGAAATTATCATGATTTTTTTACAGTGAAGACACGCACTACGTTGTTGATCTTTCATTGTTGTTTATATTGTTGCTGTTATATGAAGGCGGCAAGTGTAAGCATGTGTCTTTATTTGGAACACATGTTTTACTTCAGATCGTTGGCTTTCACGGCATCTCATTGTTAGCATCTGATTGTTGTTGTTCAAAGTCCGGGTGCTACCTTAGGGCCTTAGGGCTTCGTCGGGCAGATGACCAGGAGTGGTTAACGCTTGCTAAAATCCTATGAACCCTTTGAAGCCCAGGACGTTATCGGACATGAGCGAAGGCTAGATACTGCTTCTCTAGCCCGAGACGTTAAACCGGTGTTTTCTGGTATTGAATACTAAATAATAATGCGACAAAAAGCTTTGGAAATTGTATAGATCGACGGGGTTTACCGAGTAGACAACGGAAAGTCCTATTTCAGAACTGTGCATAAAGGATTTCAAAACGAAAACAGTATCTCAACATCGTTGATTTCATGCTATTTATTTATTACTAGCTAATTCCACTCAGAAAAATAATTTTTGCGAACGATATGCTTGAAATTTGACATTCAGTTTACTTTTGACTCCAATAGGTGCCTTTCACGTTTGACATTTCGGGAGGTTTCAAATCCAATTATTGTAATCGTTTATAATGCTATTTTTCTGAACGTTGGGAACACGTCATCTGTTATCAAAATAATTGTTCTCCATAGCTGAGTAACAATGCAGCCACGATTAACTTATTGTTTCTGTTTCACGATTAAATTTAAATGATACATTGTAATTGTAACTTATCTAAGACCAGAGGAAGCCCGTACACGCACGGCTTGTCTTAGATCCACTGTTCGCAACACTGGTACGGTTTGGTTGCTCATGTGCTATGTCCATATTTCACAAAATTAAGTTTCTTCAATCCAGTTTTTGTGCACACTGGCTAACAACGCTGATTTTTGTTCGCTTCGCTCCCACAATCAGAGCATCCTGTGACTCAAATCACAGAATGCATCGTTTTAAAAATGTACGTCGTCAACCATTAGCACATGAAAAAATTCTCAGTGATTGTTACTGCCCAATTAGATACAATTCAGCTCAGCTCTAAAAGCCTGCATCTACGAAATAAATAAGCCAGTCTATCGTTTGCAGCTGCCAATTTCGAGGCCTACAATTAACAACGCAGCTTAGTTTGATTTAAAACTATGTGCGTTTAGCTGAAACACGGATTCTTTCATTTATTTTCGGAAGCCATGGTTCCGAACCGTACGCTCCTATGTACAAACAGAAGTTAAAACTAACTTAACCACCATCTTTCTTCTTCTTTCTTTCTTTCTTCTTATTCTTTATTTTTACCCATCAACAATTACGGTTTAGACGATAGTTTTAAATCCACAGCACGTGCACCAAGAATTGTAAAACACGGTAGCAAAGACGTAACATATGCACGATAGTTTTCAATCGATAGCACGTGCACCAAGAATTATTAAGACGCCTTAGCAAAGACATAACACGTGCACGAAGAATGAAAGCCGATAAAAGAGATTGTTCGATTGGGACTGTTGTGGCCTTTTCCTTTTCTAATTTAGTTGCTGTCATCCAGAATTAGTATGAAGATATTATGTAAATAAAGTTATCTTATCGTCTATATAAACTGTTTATGGGGAAGAAATGGTTATCGCTCCTTGAATAAAAAAAAAAACAGAAAAAATAATCTACGTAAGCCAAAACTAAACAGAACTAACTTATCGTGCTCAGTTGTTTCTGTTTTGCAATAAATTGTAATAAAATGGGCACTTTATTGGAAATATAATTAATTAGCGATTGTTAATTTATAATTAAATTATACCAAAGTGACGATTTTCTTCAGGCTGTTCAAGAAATGATTTAAAATTATATTTTCATAAAGCGCTAACAATCAATACTCACATAAAACAAAATCATAAAACAACCAAAAGGAGTGATATCATACAAAAACCCCCATTAAGGTAAAGGGACCTATCAAGTTTTCGCCATAGAAAGTAGTGATATCACATCCAAAATGGCTACCACGAAGTTTGTGGTCCGAACCGTGATCACTCAAGCTTAACTGACAACACCGAGGTGTCAGTTAAGATTGAGTGATCAGGATTGAGACGGAAAACTTTGTGGCAGCCATTATGGCTCTGATATCATTACTTTCTATGGCAAAAACTTGATAGGTCCCTTTACCTTTATGGGAGTTTGCTAGTTTGCTTTCATGAAAAGTTTTCAACTTACAAATACAAAAACCACAAAATCATAAAATCACACCAGTTGCCAAATCAACTGATATCTACAAAAAAGTTAAAGGTACTACATTCCGGCTGTCTTATAACAGCCACGTGCAGACCGCCTTCCGTGTATGGTACCATCGCATGGAGCATGCGGTAATGTTATCACAGACACTCCATTGAACCCTATGGGTCTTTCTTTATGTCGCTTCTGTTAGCAATAATTGCGATAACTTATTAACAATTTCTGGCAGAAATAATGAATTTCTTTTCCCGTATTTTTTTCATCAGTGTAATATGAAATCTACGCATCTTAACTACGTAACAGTATATTTTTTTTAAATATTCGTATTTCCATAAATCTAATCAATATTGAGTTTGTGATAATTATTGAATAAAAAGTTTACAACTCTATTTTGCGCACGCCGTAGTCTGTCCATCAAATATTTAGAAACCAAACCATAAATATCTGAAATTTCTCTTAAATGACACTGATTTTAATTGATTGCGGGTAAAAACGCAGTTAACCATTAACATAAACAAATTTAATAAAATCTAACATAATATAATCTGATAATAATAATAATAATATAATCTAATGTAATCTAATATAACTTTTTTCAATTTTGCAAGGAAAAATAATTAGCCTGAACAGTAGAAACGGTTCATAACTGATTTTTAGTGACCATTTTACAAGATAGCCACCAGGAACGCCATGCAAAAACAAAAAAATCGCCGTTTTGAAAAAACCCCACACCTGATCCCCGATTCTAACAACAGTTTAACACTTGGCGGACCCCCCCCCCCCTCCTCTACTGGAAAATGCTTAACATTTATCCTCCCCCCCCCCCTCTCCCACTACCACCAACTCTATGTGCGATAAATTTGTTTTTAAAAGCTGTACTTATTCCAAGGGGCGTAATGACCAGTGATTTTCAAACGAAAAAGAAAAAAGAAAAATTTCAAGTTGTAAACATAAGGTTAGAAAATAATTTAGTTACAAGAATTAAGCGAAAAATTCAGAAAGAAATTAACGAAAGTTAGTGTGCTATGTAACACTTCGTCATACCGCCCCCTGCTCCAACATAACAGATGGTTATAATTTGCTCAATCGTCCACCGTCCCCCCCCCCCTTGCCCCTCCCAGGCGTTACGTAATTTGTGAGCGTTCCCAAAAGCGTATAGGTTGACAGGCTAGTGGGCAGAGCGGGCGCTTCCCTTTCAAGGGAGGAATCAAGTATACCTTCATGTTCCCTTACCTCAATATGCAGAACAAACACCTCAACACTTCCGTAACCAAGGCGACAATACCGATACACGCTAGCTGGCCGACCAAAGGCCGCATTTACAGACAGGCCGGCCGGCAAAATTGCCATAGCAACGAAGCCAGCCTCACGTTGCCTAGGCAACGTCTGAGCTCTCCGAAGCACGAATAGCCGATAATCTATTACTCTTCCGCTCTGTTGCTAAGGCTAAGCTTACATGGAGTAAAGCTTTCACTGTTGGGTGCTTTTCCGTGTCATTATTTCACGAGCATGTCAGGTAGTGTTTGTCCTTATCTACGGTTGCTAGGCGACGAAGGCTCTAAAAGAGCATGTTCTCAAGAAATATGGAGCCTCAAAGCGAGTTGGGATTTAGTAAAACGTTTTTCGGAAGAAGGTGGCGAGGATAGGGAAAAAGACCAAACTGCCTTAAACCAAAAGCTGTTATGTTAAAAAATTTACTGTTGCAAGGGCATAAAGTGAGGGTGGTCCCATAGCTCAAAAACTAAATTTGTACTAAGTTCGTTGAAAAAACACTGCGGGAAAGGAAGCCAAGTTGTTGTATAGCTCATGATAAAATTGTGCCGCAGAAAATCCCTCAGGTGGGAAAAGGGATTTATTTAAGCATTAACTATACGAAAAACTCGACGTTTTAAAAAAAGCATTAGAGCTTGTGTCCCCACAGAATGCACAACTGTGAAGGAATAGCAAAAAAAAATATTAGATCCCATCGAACGAAACAAACTATATTTGTTTTTTTATTTCTTGGTCATGTAAAGAAAGCTAACGCAATTTGTGCTTGAAATGTGCTATGTTTGTGAGTGTAGGTTTGTGCTTAAGTTGTGTATTATACAGGAAAGGCAATTGTTGTTTCGTAGATTTGTTTTGTCTGTGTTTGTGAGATAATATTTTAATTCTATTTCGTGTAAGAGGCTGTGGTATGTGTTCTGTGTGTGCATTTTTTAAAATTTGTGTAATCACGTTAAGAGTGTTTGTTTGTTTTGTGCGTGTTTGTAGGGTTTTTGAAAATTCTTTTTCGTGTGTGCATTTATGTGTTGATTGTAGCTTTTCGGTATGTGCTGCAATCGCCACTGGAACGTCTTTATAGTATGGACGTTTACTGTTTCTTTTCGTCACAGGCTGAGTACTGCCTTTCTGTAAAACGATAACTGGAACTCACAAACTGGAAACCTCGAAGGCTGAAACTCGTCGGGCTAATCCTAGTCTGCACCCCAAGGAAAATCTGGACCTGGGCCTGACAGTAAAAACGCCTCACTTTTCATGTTAAGCTAAGGTAATTCTAACTTTAATTTTAGTCTACGTTGCCCGAAAACGTTTTCATTTGGGGTCAAACCGTGCCTAGAAGACTAGAAATTAAGTTACTTACCACAAAGCTTAACTAGCTAGTAATATTTATTTCTACAAATAAGAGTTAACATCTTTGTTACCATTGTACAGGGTAAATAAGGGAGGTCCAGACAAGACTAAGGTTCGGGAGTTGTAAACACCCATAACTGTAGCTTAGCTCTTTTATTATCTCGGTCGGTGACATCACAGGATGTGACGTGACATAACAATATTAGTGCAAAATGTCGCGGATGATGCATCACCTACTAAAGAGATGGAAAGCATAGCATATTACTGGAAGTCAGCTAGTTGTGGTTGGACGCATAGCGCATCCCTCATACACTAACACCTAGTTAACTTTCTAATATATGCTAATGCTTTATGTGTTAGGCCTAAAGCGAATGAAAAAGGCAACATAGCGTTGATGTGCGGGAGCCTCTATTTATTGTTAGAAACTGTTACGTGACGGAAATGGAATTAATTTAACATTTTAGGTTAATATTTTGTCGTAGAGCTTACTTCAAAAAAGAGGTTAAAACCTTTTTACGATTATATTATGTCTTAACCACGTTTAGCGCCGCTTATGTCCAACATCTCAGGATTAACAGAATGAAATCACATAAATTTTGCCCTTCTCAGTCAAAATGTATCATAACTTTTTTAACTTTTTGAAACCATTAATTATGTCACAAACGTCGTCGTCCCTATTTACCCATTTCGTGACCGATGCAGAGGGAAATAATTATTGAAGGAAAATGGTAATTTCCTAAACATTTTACACCATTTAATTTAGACTGCATGTACAAATGGAAAAAGTTATTGGCAACATGTTTTGGAGTAATATTTAAATGGAGCAAAATATTGTATACGTACTTCAAAAAAAAAAAAAATGCATAAAAAATACTGTTCAGTAAAAAAAAATTAAGTGGCGTCACATACTGCGGAATTTCCCCCCCCCCCCCCCCTCCCCACCGCTTTAAATTGTACACTCCGCATATTCCACCTTTTCCCTGCTCTCCATTCGTACGGTCCCTTTGTATTATAGTGGCTGGAATTATGGCGTTGAAGCGCCGTAATTCCCTTCGTTTAATATTCTGGTGGATTTCGCGGTAAGATGAAACGGAACGCAGTTGCTTTTCCTTGAAAGAAGTCAGCTTTAAAGGATACATTTATTTTTACCGAGTGCCTGGAGACTCAAGTCCGGGATTTTAGTGCTAGCGGAGGGAAATGTAAAATGAGACGCTTTTTCTGTGTCACGTGTTGCTTTTATTTGCCACCAGAGGGAGTGTAATCGTCCAAGTGGCTTTCTGTTGTGGATCAAACGGGAGGCTGTTAAATTAATTAAAAACTTAACGACAGAGGTCGTTGACACACAAGGTTTCACCCACGAATGGCTCATAAGCTTAAAGGGAGAGTCAGGTTTTAACATTTTGTAAATTAGTATAGGATTTAATGGAATTACGGGAAACAACCGCTAACGCCTAAAGAAACAGACGTAAGGACCAAACTCCCTAAAAAATCCGTATCTTGTTATCGGTTGGTGTATGAGAGTTTGGCGTAGGGTGTAAATCTGCCAGAGAGGGGAGAATTGTGATTACATCTAGAAGCTTATGAATGCATAAAAGTCGGACGTGGGAGTAACTGTAACGGCCGCGAAAACAACTAGTGAACGCTTGCTTTACTGAGCACTGCTAGTCTACATTGCATTAGACACCTTCAGCTTTAAATACAGAAATATTCACGTTAAAATGCGTAATGATTTTTAGGTTCTTGTGTTAAAAACTATAATTGCAAATAGCAATCAAATATATAAAGCATTAATAAATAATTAAGTTAAGAAGAATTAAGGTCACACGGTTTGGACACAGACGTTTGATCAACCAGCAGCCAGGAAAATACCATGACGTAAGGGCGAAAGTTTTGCGAGAGCTCGCTTGTTGAGAGCTGTTGCTCGCTCTCTTGGCTTCCGGACCGCAATGAAGTAGGACGTGTTTTTTAAAGGTTCCAGCCCCGCCCCGTTTCCTGGCTGCTCGAGGCGATCTTAATCACACACGATTAGAGGCCCAAAAAGATGCACTGAGAACACAAAAGAGGCGGTCATTCAAGTCAACAGTAAAAAATGCGGATGTGAGTATTAAATAGAAAGGTTTTAGAAACGTTATGTTTTTGCAAAGCAATTAACAGTAATTTATATTTTTTCGAAAAAAAGGAAAATGATGTGACCTTAGTTCGATAGAAAAATGCTCTATGTTTTAATTAGCTAATATAGACACAAACACACCAGTTAAGCTAGGAGTGTTCATTTTACAATTACACATGTAATAAAGTTTGTAAACAAACCATCAAGAATGTTGAAGATGGACTGAGGAAAATGAAGAATTTAAATAGAGCTTGTTCATAAGCATAGTGAGGAGGCGAGTAGTTTTGTAAAGGTTTGTAAACGAAGAGGTCATTAATTTTGGTCAATTAAATTTGGCCAAAAAGGATTGGATGTAAAATTACCATGTGTGTTGGTTGTAAATAAATGTCTAATATTGTTTTTAATGGAGTCACATCAGTTTTCACGATAGGACACATAGTGCGAACCATGCGATCAAGTTAGGTTGTTTATTTAATTTATTTATTTTTAATTTTAATGACTTTGACGTAAACTCAAATCAGTTAGGCCTACTGTAAAAGGGTCGTTAAACGGTTGTTGGCTGACTTGCTTCGTAGGTCAAGAATATGTAATTATTCATGGAAACCCGGCATCCTGACACATTTTTTAAAGCCTTTCCCTCGTTGCCAATTTGCCAAGGAAGTGACGAAACAGAAGCATTTTACAATGGATTTCAGAAATAGGATTTTCGGATTTTGAATTACGAAGTTTCAAACTAGTATTTTTTTTTTGCAGTAAATAGTAACGAATTTGCGTTACAAAAGATCGCAATGCACTGAGTGGACAATTTTGATTACAAAATTGATAGGGGTTGTGCCATAAGAAACTAAGAAACTCAACCGAAAATATGTGCCGTTAATTGTGTCTACATACGTTGCATTATTAATTTAGAAGTATTTTTTTGGTAAATTGCTGAGTGTTTTTGAGCAATTTTTTGGACAGTTTTGGTTTCAATACGTTGATTTTTTTTTTGTTCAGTTTGTTATTAGTTATGTTTTATGTTCTCCCATGACAATGGAAGAGTAAACAACGATATTTTTTTTATTTTGTTTTTGTGGTTACAAATTTGAATTTGCTCTCCCACTACCACTCCCCCCCCCCCCATAAAGTTGCAATTTAGATTTAGATGGAGAGACGCATTACTGTTATGTTCTATTTTTGTTGAATATATGGCTTAAATAATTCAGTTTAATTTAGTTGATCAAACCCCCTCCTCCCCCTTCAAAGCATCAGAATCTTGGTTCATGGAATAGATGTGTGAATAGCCGACCAATATAGAGTGAATCCAATCAAAATTGAGTACTCAAATCTTTTCGGAAAAATGAGTGAATATACAAAATCAAGATTCTGATTGCAGGAAGGAAACTAAGGATTTTTTGATATAGGTCATTTTTTTTTCAGTTCAAGAAAGTTGTTTGAAATGGATTTGGGAAATTTGTGTAATCTTTTTTGTTGTTGTTGGAAATGATTTTCTTTTAATCTTTTCCTTTCTGGGGAATTTGGATGGTCATTTTTGGATTTTGGAGAAAGTTTTGATTGAATGAAGATTGGTTATTGAGTAATGAGCCAAATTTTTACTTTGAAGTTGTTTCAGTGATTCTTTTTACATGCATTGTTTTGTTGGTTAAGTAAACATGGAAAAACGAAAACAGTCATGCTCTTTAAATTGAGTTAACTTGAAAAGTTAAATTGAGTGCAGTGATTCATTGCGATGATGAGGCTTTACTTTCGAAGTCGAGATGAGCTGGGAAATGTAACTTTAGACTTGAATTGATTTCATCCGATGCTACTTGATTAGGACTGTGGTGCAAATCCGGGAGTGTCATGATACCAGTCAATAGGTGTTGAATTGCGGATGTGATCAGGACAATGTTGGGAGACGGACAGACGAAGAGGACAATGGTTAGAAATGTAATAAGCAAACTAAGTTTAGAAATGAAATGAATACGTTGCTTTTGCGGGCGTAAACAACACGAGTAAAGGCCAAGTACACGTGAACATAAAAGAGTGTGAAACGTTAGTTACAAAAAGAAAGGGTTCCAAGTGAATTAAAGAAAGGTGGAATGAATGAAAGTTTTGTTTGTTATGAATAAATGGTAAGATTGGTTGTTTGTCTTTGTTTTTTTTCTTTTTTTTTCTGTAGTTTATTGGGTGCGCACATACAAGAATTAAGTAAGACATGATGGTGAATTGTTGAATAAATAAATGCAGGTAACCTGAACAAGGCATAAAATAAAAACGTTTTCTGGGATCTCAATAAAAAGAGGCAGATTTCAAGTTCGTTTGAACCATTGTGACTGCTGGGAATTTTTAGTGGCCTCTGTGACAGAAACAGTACTTGCTCAAGTTCACGGTTTTAGTTGGCAACTTTGGTTTGCACAACGTTTGGGTCTTTTCGAAGGCATTCTGTCTGCATTGATGGGAATGCATGGGCAGGCGAGTTTGGACTCTCTTTGAGTTTGCTGAAAGTTGTCGGGATCCTAGGGGACTTGGTAATCGGTAACTTAAGTAGAAATAAAGGAATAGTATAGGAATAAATAGTACGAAGAGGAAACGTTAATGCATAAACAGAGACTAAACAGGAAGAAAAGAGTTTCTTCAAAACGCTGATGACTAAGTTGATTTAAACGAAGCTTTGTTTTAATGACGGAGGTGTTTAAGAAAACGAGACGTCGTTCTTTTTAACCCGATGATGTTTTTCGTCGATGGGAAGTTTTAAATGAAGTGATTTTATTAATGGAGTTTTACATAAGGAAGTGAAAAAGTGAAAATAAATTGTGTCGATGATGGGATTTTGGGCTTTGTGGGTGCCTTGCTTAGAGCGTGGACAGGTTCGATTGCTATTGCTTTCATACATAGAAACAAGGAATGTTTCGTTGGTTCATGCCGTGCGCATGGTTGCCATTTGTATTGAACTTGAAAAGTGGGACTAATGTATCTTCGTCAACTGTGACGGGAACACGCAATACTGTTACGCTTGTGGTTTGAATTGCTACTTGCCTAAAAGCCCTGCATCGATAAATGTGGTTCAAGGAGGTTAAACGAATGTTGAAGATGATTTAAAGGTGAATTACAAGATTTTCGTGGAAATCTTTCAGAGATAACAGGCGAATTTAAGGAGGTATGTTGAGTGCGGCAACAATACAAGATGTGTTATTTTATGCTGTTTTATGATTGTATGTTGAAATTGAATGTTGTTTCACTTTTGATGAAATCCACTCCAGGTTGACTATGTCTCGGACAGGGGCAACTTACTTTTTAATAGAAATTAAATCGTCTCGAGGAGGAATAAATTTTTTTGGGTAAATTGCACGCACGAGCTTTGGGTTAAAGTATTTTTATTAGTTTTTTGGTTTAGATTGCGTTGCTTCAGGACGGGAATAGACTTGGAAGTACTTGTTTGTTTCATTTTTTCTTGGTAGTGGAACAGTGAATTAAAAGGTATGAGATGAATTTTATTTTTAATGTGTGGCTAATGAACGTTTTGTTGTGAATTGAATAAATGTTTTCTTTAATGGCACATAAGAATTTTATGGCACATGGCACATGATAGGAGTTAAATAAAATTTAATCGATGTAAATACTCACTCTGCCGCGCAAAACCTAAATCAGTATAATGAGAATTTACCGAACGAAGCGCTATGAGACCACAAAAAGTGATGCAACAACATTTGAGTGATACTTCGTGAGTGTTTTTTTTTTCTGTACTTATCGTTGACCAGTACAGCGTAAATGTTGACAAGTTTGTGGTGAAATTGTGCGTGCGAAGGAGTTTGAGTGCTGATGATAGTGTCAGTTTTGTTCGCAAAGTGTGATTGTGAATGAGGCAGTCATCGCCTATGATTGCCTCGGGTGGTTTGGAAACCTTGGGGGGGGGGGCAGGAAAAAGGGGCAGAAAAAAAAAGGTGCCAGAAAAGGAGTGGGGAAGACAAAAATGGGAAGGAAAAGTGAAACGGGGAAGGAAAAGAAAAAGTGAAAGAAACGGGAAAATTTACATAAGCGAGACCAAGAGCAAAGGGTCGTTAAAGGGTTGTTGGCTGACTTGCTTCGTAGGTCAATAATATATAATTATTCTTGGAAACCTGACATCCTGACACATTTTTTAAAGCCTTTCACTCGTTGTCAATTTGCCTAGGATGTGACGAAACAGCAGCCTCTTACATAACTACCGCTTCAATATATTCCATCCGTGTCACAAAGTCGTTTGGGTGTTGTATCCTGGTTCCATGCCACTTGATTCAACATCGACAGTACAAATTCTTATTTTACCAAAGCAACGCTAAAAGGTGTCAACTGTCCGCCATGCACGTCAATTGGCGTTGAGCCAGGATGCGAGACATATGATTTCTACCCGAGTCAGCCTTGCCTGGAAGCACCCAGTGTTATGAGGGGTTTTACCCCGACAACCAGAGGTATTGATTGCCGTTAGGGGTGAAAACGAGGGTGGAAAATGTATGGGGTGAAAAAAAATTGGGGGTAATTGTAGGCTGTCGGATTTTATTAATTTTATTTCCGCATTACCCTGTTAGTCATTATTGAAAGTTAAGTTATTGCATGACGTCACCAACAAGCTGGCACCAACAGCAGCATCACAGATGGATGGGAGAAGGGGCTTGAGTTGGTCACTTGTTACGTGACCTTGCTGGTGCAACGATCGGTTGATTGACCCTGACCAATTATGTTGTATTGATTGTGTTGTAGAATTTTTTTAAGAAGCAGACTGTACAGTTTGCGCAAATAGTTGTTGGTGTCACGGTGATTTTTTCTACATGATTTAACATGATTTTTAACTATGTAAGATCGCAAATCAGAAAACTAAGTTTCACTTACAGTATCGCCTTAGTAATGTCCATTTAACAATGGATATATTATAGTATTTTTTCGCATTTATTTTTATTTCTATTTCTATTTATTTTCGTGATAATTTTTGTGGGAAATGTTTTTTCCCTAGGGTATTGTAAAAAAAAAGTTAGGGGTTTTCTAAAGGGGGGGGGGGGGTAACGCCTGACTTCGGGGGTAATATATATATACTTGCAGGTGTGTTGCAACACTGTAAGCAGCCATCTCCTTCCAAGCTTCAAGGTGGTTCAACGCTGTTGCATGCAGAGTTGTCACATACCCTGGACTAATCGTAGCATGAGTGATATTTTTGCATCCATTTATTAGGTTAAAACTTATACGACGTATTTTTATAGTTGGGACATATCCCAGAAAATAGTTACGACCTGTCGTGCCACAACTAGCTGCGTGATTCGCAACCCAGAAGGAAAGACGGATCAAGGACATTCTGTCGAGCCCTGCTTTCTCTCCTTTCACGTTGCTCCTTTTTCAGCCAGCAATTGCACTTGAATGACTACAGGTTGCACTTGTGAGTTTCTTAAGGAAAATTTATTCACATACTAGGCGTCCAGTTTAGCATTCCTAGATGCCAAAATATTGCTTACAAATATTAGTAAAGCAAATACTCACGTATACGCCTAACGGGGCAGAAAATGGTCTAGGGTACAATCAACAGACTGAGTTCGTGATAACATGAAAGTCTGAACATCTAACATGATGCTCGTTCGAATCCAGGCATCCGAGGAATTTTTCTCAATATACCGGCAGCTACGAGTTAAGAAATCAACAGAATCACGTGATATGTTCAAACATTGAATCAGATACAGTTTTTAATCACTCCACGGTCGCCCATAAAAGGGTAAAAGGGCCTTTTCAAGACCTAATATTGTCCATTAGGCTGATTTTTCTTCTTTCTTCGGAGTAGGCAGGTTGGCTTTGAGTTAGTTAGTGTTTCACGCAAAGACAGCAACAGTGTCATCCCGAGAATTCACCATGAATGAAGGTTATATCTTCAGTGGATGGACATTCATAAGTAAAGCACAAGTAAAAGGTGCTGTAATCTCAAACAAGCAATCTGCTCCATCCCAAGCTTTAGTTGGAAAAAACTTCGTTAGTTGGATGGGCGGTCATAGCATTTTAGAGCCGTGTGTGTGCCATAGGTTCTTGAATTAAATGTTGTAACGGCAACTTTTTTGAAATTTATTGTTGTGAAGGCAACTTTCTTAAATGTAATGTTGTAAAGGCAACTAGCTGGAGTAGCTAATAACTAAAAACGTACTTTAAGGTTCACTTGTGTCAACAACCCTAAGCTTCGTTAAAAAGGCGTTGAGTACTCGTGGTATAACTAAATATGCAAATTTGATCGCAATTTGTTGGTTAATTGAATTAATCATATGTTATGAAATTCCTAGTATGGCGCATCACTTTCTAGGGGTGATAAGTGTATCAGGTTTTGTTGTATCTAAGCCCTATAATCCTATCTTTCCTTACTTTTTGTGGTTGAACTTAGTTTAGTTCGCAGTCTACTTAAGAGTTTTTGAAACTGAAAGGAATTTTAAAAAGGGTAAAGATTCTGGTGGGAGGTATAAAACAGAAAGGAGTTAAAAATACAAAAACACTAGTAGTCTAATTTCTTTGTAAGGAAAAATAAAACTCAAAAGAGTTTTATGTGGTACAAGAGAGGTGGGGAGGCTCCGAGGGAAGGTGGGAGTAGGGTAATGCAGCAAGCAGGTTTAATTGTAGATCGGATGTGAAATTTGGTATTATATCACTTTGTTACGAACCATATACATTATAAAGCCTATTGCCTGTATTTGGTTATGCAGGGAAGTTTCCCGTGCTAGCAGCGTAATTTTCATCTTTTACGTATGCATCTTACAAACTTTCCACAGTAGATAATTAACTACTTGTAAATAACTTGTAAATAATAATAATTAACTAAAAAAAAACCTTTGAATTGAGGTTGGTATCCTTTAAAAAATAGCAATTATTAACAGTATTTTGAAATACAGAGTGTTGTATTTAAATGTTTTCATGTCCATAGCTTACGTTCATATTTTGATAAACATTTAGCAGCAAAAAACTTGGAGTGGTTATTAAATATTTACTAAAAATATTTGCTTGTTTAAAAGTGGTATACGAAATATTTAAAATGCCCTATTGTTGCGGTGGCGAACTCGTTGAATAGACTTATAATGTAAATACGGTTGCGTAAATTTATCTGGTATTTTTTATATACTAACCGTATAAACTGTTACGAGAATTATTGCTATACATTTGTTACATTATTCCTAGCATGCATAGTGAAAAAAATTCTAGGCATAAAAGTTAACATTTCCTAAAGAGAATTAAAGTTAACGTTTCTTAAAATTAAAATGTATCAGTGGTGAGGGTTGTTATTTTGGGTTATTACCGTTATCAAAGACCGCGGCAGCGGTCCTTATGTAAGCCTCAGCATGAACTTCCATGTTAAACGTCAAACTTTGAACTCCTATAGTCTCGCCCAGAATTGACATAGACCAACGAAATTCGGTATTTCGGGTCGTGTCGTAACTCTTTCACTGCCTTACAAATTTTAATGTCAACAATCAAACCGTTCGGCGTCCACAACATGGCCATTTCTTGTTGTTGTTGTTGTTGTTGTTGTTGTTGTTGTTGTTGTTGTTGTTGTTGTTGTTGTTGTTGTTGTTGTTGTTGTTG
>JAHWFP010029144.1:0-24170 GCA_023313725.1 Lithobius niger
ATTGACTCGAAATGAGAGAAATTGTAGGGTACGAGTCTCTTTAAAAAGATAAAAATAGGTCCGCTTCCACACAACCCCCTTTAATATTAGTATGCCTGTCATCTGCTCCCCTTCCCCTTTTTTTCCAAATGGCTGAACACCTCTTTTGCAATCGAGTTAACTGGAGCCCCCCTTTAATTTGGCTTTGCCTCAATACAGTAGGTTGCTGTCCTTTAATACTAGCTTGCCTGTTATGTGTTCCCCTTCCCCTTTTTTCAAAATGGCTGAACAGCTCTTCTGCACTCGAGTTGACTGAGCGCCCCTTTAATTCAGCTTTGCCTCAGTACACTAGGTTGCTGCGCCTTAATTCGGCTTTGCCTCAATGTACTTGGTTGCTGCCCCTTTAACTTGGCTTCCCTTCAATGCAGTAGCCTTGCGTGTCTCAACACGTTCTTGTGACGTCACCTGATCGCCGCCATCTTGTATTGACATCATGCCCCTCCCTGTGACGTCAGGTGATTGCCGCCATCTTGGAATGACGTCACAGCCTTCCCTGTGACGTCACATGATCGTCACCATCTTGCATTGATGTCACGTGATCACCGCCATCTTGGAATTACGTCACAGCCTTCCCTGTGACGTCACATGAACGGCGCCATCTTGTATTGACATCACTCACTTCCCTATGACGTCACGTGTTCGCCGCCATCTTGGAAATACGTCACACTGCCTTCCCTATGATGTCACGACCCCGCATTGCATTATGGTTATCAACACGAGTCACTCTTATCTATAAGACCTACTATCAACCCCAACCATTCAACTTGTACAGATAGCGTAGGGGGCTAACGCGTCATGCACAAACTCATCTGATAATGCTCTGGACCCTGGTTTGAGCCTGCCCACTACCTTAGCTTAAGAAAAATTTATTTTCTTCTATTTCAATACTAAATTAAAGAAAAAGAAAAAAAAATACCCTCTGAGATACAGCTTACATGAAGCTCCCTCCCCTCTAACCTGGATGTACTACGTCATAGAACCAACCGGAAGTGACGTCATCATCTCTTATCACCACCAGGGGTGCGCTTATCAAGATCAAGGATCGATTCTAGGAAATTGCCCTCCATGGTCCCTTATCTGGGGACACGCCCCTTTTCTATTGTTACAGTCAAGGGAGGTACATCTCTCTCGTTGGTGCTGCTTCAGCATACAAAGTTGCGATGATCAGGTCATATTTTGATTGCTTTATGCCTCTGACGGTGGGGATTTCTAGTTGAGGTCTACAGTTAATCTCTGGCGTAAGTTTGGTATCACCAATATCCGGCGATTTCCAATGCGAACTAAGTTGTGGGCTAAGGAATGTGGAGCCCTTAAGCTGCAGCCTAACTTAGTACGAAGCAGTTAGTCCCAAGCTGAAAAAATCGGTGATTTCCAATCAGGTTTTGCGATAATCCTCGGGTTAATGAGCATGTTAGGCCTGGGACTAAGGATAAAATTTAGACCCAGGCACACCATAGTCTAAGTTGAGGTTAAGTACGTCTTTCGAAAGCGATGCTTCACTGCACGATATGAGTGTTGGTATGAAGTGTGATTTAAGGGGTACATTTCCCCATCAGATCAACTCAAGTGTCCCTCTGGTTAAAGGTTGTTGTCAGGTCAGTAGGAGATGATAATTTTCCCTTTCTCCAATAGGGATACATAACTTTCAGTTCGTAAATGTGAATTGGTTTAGGGTTTCGAAGTATTAACATATTAACATAACTAATTCGTTCCGGGGCCATAGCAACCCCGGGGATGGGGGAACCTCCCCCCTTCTCCCAACCGTCCTGAAGACGTACAATACAGTTGGCAAATTCAACTTGTCGAGTTGCCAAGCTCGCCTAAAACTTCACTGCCAAGTCCCGTTTCCATGAATACTGGGTAATCATTATCATCCTTCAGTCAGTTTGAACGTATCGTTTCAGATGCGTTTTTTTTCTATTAGCTTTCGTAACACTTCTGTTTAGCGTAACACTTCTGTTTTTTTAGGGGCAGGTATCACAGTCACCGTTCGATTTTTCGCTCATTTTCAACTTTCAACTGCTATTCTGCCGTTTCTAATTTAGGTGGAAGACCCCAATTATATTCTTTCGAAAGGTGGGACTGTCTTCTTTACATCAAGGGTAAATAAATGGGTTTGTCATTGTTAGGGACCGAGCTATGCCCTTTTTACTAGGGGCTGGTATCACAGTCACTGTTCAATTTTTCAACTTTCAACTGCTATTCTGACGTTTGTAATTTAGGTGGATGACTCCAGTTAGGTTCACTCGAAAGGTCGGAATGTCCAGAGACGTCAGGAAGATTAAAGTCCAGAAATTTAGCGACATGATTTTCTATCTAGCCAAAAAATTATGCAATTTTTCTGACTGATTTGCCGACTGGCCAGAAATTATGTAATTTTGCCGACTGATTTGCCAACTGGCCAAACATTGTGGCCGCACCCCCACCCCCTTATAAAAACGTCCCTGGGAATGTCTTCCTTCAAATGAATCGAATTGGAGTCGTCCACCTAAATTAGAAATATCAGAATAGCAGTAGAAGGTTGAAAATGAGCAAAAAAACGAACGTGACTGTGATACCAGCCCCTATTTTTTTTTATCAACAAGTCAATCCGTTATTAGTATTCCCTGACCCTGAAAACATAGTATTAGACACCAAAATGATTATCCTGTCTGTTCTATATGCAAAGATATGGCCGATATATGATTTTTCAGCCGTCTTGGCCGCCATCTTGAATTTGCTCAAGGGTGACAAAGTGGCATCCTGCAGAATTTCATTAAATATGTCTTGAAGAAACACAAAACACCATAAAACATTGGGCGGCCTTACTTTCAGGTTTTTGGCCCTGCTACCAGACTAGTATGCGAACTCAGAGCTAGGCTGTGCCTAGCGGGAAAAGAGCCGTTTTGTTCGCCTGTTAGCCCATCACCACCGTGGCTTAAAAATATCATAAATAATGTAGAAACTAAAAATAAAATATGCTTTAAAGTGTATCTCCGCCAAGTTAAAAGTCTTGAGAAGAATTAACTTCGCGAAAATCATACACAGTTGGCAAAACTAAAAATTGAGTTGGCTATTTTACTTCATGTAGCCTTTCTCTGTTAGACAGTGCCCAGAAGGTGGTTCTGTAAGGAGTAACTCGTAACTGTTATTTCGGAGTGGCGGGGAGTTACTGATATATTAATATTCCAACACAACATCACTGCCAGGATTTTAAAACTTTTTTAAGTAAGGCAGAAACGTTAACAAAACTGCATAAAACAAAACTTAGTAAACGATTTCTGCCAAGTTTTCGCTGTCTGAAGTCGTGAAACGTCACAAATTTCATTTACTAGTTCGTCTGCTAGCCCATTCTGCCATTGTTTTAGTTAAAACAGAACGTGAACTAAATCCGTACTTCATGAAAATCGGGTATAGCTGGCAAAATTAAAAACTGAGTTGAAAATTGAGCTGGCTGTTTGATTTGCTGTAGTCCTTTTTCTGTTAACCTATCGCTACTACGATTTGAAGATCCTTTTGTATTAATGCAGAAAGAATTCCATTTTTTATACAACAAACTTGTTAAAAATTCCAAATAAATTCGAAGGTACAATTTGACAATAAAGAGTCCATAAGATCTCAAATTAAAGGACGAAAGCGACCCAAAGAACACTAAATGAGGGAAACATATACCTTACATCCCTGAATCAAGGGAGAAAAAAAATTAAAATGGAGGATGTCGATTTCATATTATATTTAAAAGCTTTTCTCCAATAATGCCTCAAATTGTTTTGAACAAAACTGAGTGAAAGGTTTCGCCATTTTTTCCCATATTTTTTTCATTTTTGAAAAACTGGAACATGTTATTACTTTAAAATGTGCAAGTTTTGCAGTAATACCCTCTAGGTCGTTTAGGATAAAACTGACCAAAGATTTTACTACTTTTTCAGCTCTTGACAGTCCTTTTGAAAAATATTTATCCCGTACTGCCATGCTTGCACAGAGCAGTTCATTGGCATTCATTATATAGCCCAGACGTCCAAAATATATCCTTAACCCAACCCCCAATCGTCAATGGCCAGCTACGGGCCTGTTCATGTAATTTTAAACTGAAATCTGATAAATTTGGGAAGAAAATATTTTTTTAAAAACTGATTCAGCCACTATTAAGTTTTTACGAAAACTGCTATCTTGAAAACCGAATAAGAAAAATCACCGAAATTTGCTTGAAAACAATTTGATACATGAATCTCGACGTATCTTGGAGAAGCCAAACGCGTTGTAACTGTTAACAGGTGATATGACGTCACTTGAAGGGTATTAACCAATCAGAGTCCTGTACTAGCTAGACCTCAACATGGAAATCGCCAAGATTACCCAGTACTACTTTAGGCCAAAGGTCGGGGTCTAGCTAGTACTGTACTCGTAAGTCCCCAACTTAGACTAGCATTGAAATCACCCCAAATTTGGTCCGAAGCTTAGTCCTGAGGTCGAGGTCTAGCTAGGCCGGGGCTTACATTACTCCCGGTCATGTTTAGATCTCAACTGGAAATCCCCACTGTTAGTGCGTAATGAATAATGTCAGTATTCGTGATATTTCGGCCTGCATTTACACACATATGACGTACGCCTTTTATCCTGGTGAAATAAGCGCTTATGTTCTCATTATGTTGTAAAGAGATCGAGTGGAGCTGGTCCAGGTATTTTAGTTGAACTTCAGTACGTTGGACATGAAATCTGCATTGAGGTTATCCCAGATGGTTTTCTCATTGGTTTCCTCCAGGTAATCAATAAGTTGGTTATCACTGAGGCATTTTGTGATAAAGTCCAGTGCGAAATTATTGCTAGTGACCCATGCATTACGGATGGCCACTGCAGCATCTGCGGCAGGCATTACTTGCGTAAGGGCTCCTGCATGTCGTAAGTGATTCAGGATTTTCGTCCGCCAAAAGAGGAAATTGCTCCCATCGAACAGTTGGATTCCCTTATAAAAGAGATTTAGGTCATTTGATGCCATTGCATAGAATAAAAAAAATGTAAAAAAGATTGTAGAAATTATTAACAGAGTGCAATAATGACGAAGATGCTTGCGTTATGGATTAGCCATATAGCAGTTGACAGTTATCCACAAACTCGGGTCCTCACGAAGAGTAGTCTTTGAATGTGGCAGCTTTATCCTTCGTCACTTCGGTAGTGTTGCCTCGTTGCTGAGGACGCCATCTTGTAGAAGAAGGTTTCGTCCATTTTGTCGATTTTTGCCCTTGGATTTCTAGTTATCTTCTCCCTGGAAACCATCGGCGCTGCTACCAAATGTAGGGTTGTGAAGATCCAAAGAGGAAGAAGAAAGCATGAAGATGGCAAAGATGGTTTATTTCGTGAGTCCTGGGTTTAGCAAGAGTTGCTTACCCACGTTTCACCTCCAAGAAAAGACAAGAGCCCAAACATACCACAAAAGACCCGAACCAGTTCGTGACTAGATAACAATGGTCATACATTGCAATGTTAGTTAACCAACAATAATATCACCAACACATCTACATTGAAAAATGAAAAGTAAAATCAATTCAGTGAACATTTGTCATAACATAATAGAAAGTTAAACACGTGCTAAGTGCTAGGCAGAATACGGGTAAACTTTTTGCTTAGTTTCAATGGCGTATTGTATTAGTCTAACTATGAGCAGAATTTAGCCTTACGTTTTTAATTGCTTATGCATGTAATGCATAAAGCAGTTATTGAAATACAGTTGGGATGAAAAAGGGGCTTGCGTCGAGAGCTATTGTTAAATGACGTTTCGTGCCACTCCAGTCATTTATTTGAACGGGTCATGCCTATCACCTTTATTGTATGGCCGGAAGTGGTTGAAATATTAGTCGATTTTTCATGATTTCGATTAGAAGATGTGCCAGCAAATTGTAGGCATTGTTATTGAACAGTTTATGGCTAAATCGTTTGCATATGAAGGGTTGTAGGTCCTTGACTAAAAATTTTTGCCAATTATGTTTCTGTATGAAAAAAAAGTTGAACCGGAACTGGCCCAGCTTATTTCAGGTTTTGACAACATGCACGGAAAACTAAATTCTATCTGTTGTTGGGCTATTGGCGAACCACTGAAAAAAAAATGGCTGCTACTTTACGGTTCGCCGGTAAGGCTGTCTAGGATTCTATGCGTATTGACAATTCGTGTAGTTATGTGGCTCCTGCTAATCAGGTAATTATTGTATAATCGATTATTTAGTGTAACAGTTTGTTGTAGTGTAATCAATTCGACAAACATGTGAGACAACGGGATAGTGCATTTAGGTGCGTACCTAACGGAATAAAGGCAGAATTATAAATTCATTCCACGATCACTTTCGATAGTAAAATAAACAAAAAGAGGGAACAAGTTTACTTTACGCGGCTTATGGGAAGAATAAGGGCTCCTCACCGATTGATCTCTCGTTGGGCTAGAATGACGTAAAATTATCAACTGAACAACATTTCGCATAAAATTTTTGTGGCAAAGGCTTCGTTTGGCCGTCAGAAATTATTGAAAGCTGTACTCTTTGCGCTGATGGACGAGAGGCCGTTTTCTTCCCATGTTCTCAGCTGATATTTTTTCCCGTAAACAGTTCAGATAGGTGGGTTGTTATTGTCAGTTTCGTGTGGTTTTGTTGTTATTGTCGGTTGGGTTAGGAACCAGCTTCGGTATTTCACTTGAGTAATGAACTGGTTGGGGTTTGGCGTTTCACCTGCCGGACCTTTGCCCAATTTCATGCTTTCTGACACGGCGCGGTGCTAACTTTGGACCTTCACCACAGCCAAACGGTGCGTTTGCCCCCAAAATGGAAGAGGAAAACATTACTCGGCAGGTAATTCTTAGTCCATTTAAAAAAATCGGACGAGAGCCCGTTTTCTTCCCATGTTCCCTTTACGCACATGGCCTGAAATTCGAAAAAAGAGAAGAAAACCTACCTTTAATTTTCACGGAAGGCACTACAAATTGATCCCAAATTGTGGAAACTCGTTAAATCATTATTAACGTAACCTAACCAATTAACTGTCCCAGTATGAAATGCCAAACCCCAACCAGTTAACTACCTCAGTATGAAATGCAAAACCCCAAACTTACCTAACCTAACCTAACTGACTATAACAACAAAACTACACAAAACCACATGAAACTGACAATAACAACCTGCCTATCAGAACACCCAATAGAGAGCTTTGTCTTTCGTCTATGAAAATAATAATGTTGCAATTTTTTGCATAAGCAGTTTATGTATTTCTGTATAAAATTCTTGCACGAAACTAAGTATGTCCATTAATAAAAAAATCGGACGAGAGCCCGTTTTCGTCTCACGTTCCCTTTACGCACGTGGCCCGAAATTCGAAAAAAGAGAAAAAAGAACTATCTTTCATTTTCACGGAAAGCATTACAAATTGATCCCAAATTGCGGAAACTCGTTAAATCATCATTAACATAACCTAACCAATTAACTGCCCCAGTATGAAATGCCAAACAACAACCAGTTAACTACCTCTGTATGAAATGCAAATACCCTAACTTACCTGATCTAACGAAACTGACAATAACAACCCGCCTATCGGAACCACTCAATAGAGAGCTTTATCTTTCGTCTATGAAAATAATAATGTTGCGATTTCATAATGGCAAGCGTTCTTTGATAGCAAGTGTGTCAGATTTTTTCATCCAATGTGCAGCTTGGATCATCATTGAAACAAAGTACATTATCTTGTTTCATTGGTACAAAGTCCATTATCTTGTATCATTGGCGTCTAGACCCTCCATGGTCTAGACGGGATCAACGGATTTAAGGACAAATCCTCCCCCCCCCCCCCCCAAGCTTATCCAAAATATTATTAATTATTTTTTTATTCATTTACATTTTGGTTTATAAATTTAAGTATTTTCGACTGAGGTCCATTTTTCAGAATGAGATGTTTTTCTTGGTGTGATGGTGGGATGGTAGTTGTTGCTCCCCCTTCTCCCCCTCCAAAAAAAATCGACCATGGTCGTATTGCATGCCTGAATGTTTAGACCTATTTAGTTGATTTGCACTACTGGAACTTACGTCGCTTTTAATAATAAGAGCGTAATCGGAGCATTGGTTATGATGGCTTCTATGCGTAGTCATTGTGTCCTCCGTTCTTCAACTACAGGGGGGTATTTAACGAGGGGGGGGGAGACACGCGCAGGGGGCGGCAAGCAACAACATTGGTCTTCTGCTTAAACTTGGAGCTCAGTTGATACATCCAGCATGATAATCTTTTTGGCATAAGCAGTTTATGTATTTCTTTATGAAATTCTTGTTTATTAGTGTTTCTGTGTCGGCCGCGAACAGGCTATGTTTAGGGTGTTTACACGGTGAACTGAAGTAGAAAGCTGCTTACTGGCATTCCACACGGCGGCAGCTTTGCTGTTTTTATTTTTTTTATTTTTCTGAAATAAGATAAGCAAACTTAATGAATGAACGACTTCCAAGGACTTCCGTGGGAGTAACCTGATCTGAAATTTCAAATTCAAACTAAATATCAACCTGTAGGGCATTTTACTTAGCAGCCCTTTTACGACACTGTTTGGTGACAGCCACAAACAAGTTCTCCTGCAAAAAACAACTCGTCTTTTGTGTCCAGCATGCCATTTTGCCTGTAAGGTACAAACTAGAATGTAAGCCTTGCCCCAAAGCAAAACACATTACTGGCCGACCAAACAACCACAAACGAACGTTCTTGCGCCCAAGAGCAACTGGCCCAAATGGGTCAAGGGCCCTTGCACATTGTTCGTTACCAAATTCCTGCATTGGATGCCAGGTGGAGTTTGGGTCAAGGCCCCGTACACAGAGCGAAAAAACGTCAGAAACGAATGTGTCTCACTCTTCGTGAGTCACCGACACAAGCTAGGAGAGATAGAGAAAGTGAATTATAAAAAAAAAAAAAAAAGACAAGAAATATCCTCAGGGCTGGTGGTTGCTAGGGGCGACTCCGGGTGACCAGAGCTGAGTAGTATGGAGTGTGGGCAGTAACCTGTATAACTCAAATCCATAGCAGAGGAGGGGGAGGGGGAAGAAGGGTAATGGTGTAATTACATATGATGAATGATGGTAAATTTGCCTCTATGGGTCGGTAGGCAAGAATCTGTGCAGCAGGTAATTGACCAAAGATAAAACTTGTCAGATGAATGACTTGTTGAGATAAACTGCGACTCTCTGGGTTGTTTGAGATTAATACTGACAGGTTTTTATTGTCGTTTGAGGTAGTGGATACTAATTGCAGCTAATAGCCAGAAGATCAGTAATTGTAGGCTTTCTATTCCTGCACAAAGTTGGCATGGTCAGAAAGAGGGAGAGAATATGGAGCACATGCAATACCAAAATAAAAGTAAAAAAATTGTTACAAAAGGCAAATCACGTCATACCCAATAATAAAAATATGTAACAAAAACGTTCATTAGGCAGGAAGCGTATTTTACTGAGTAAGCTAAAGAGTTAAAATATCCTAATAAATATCCAACTGTTTACGTTGTCTACTGATTTGAGTTTCGTGGTATCCCAGTATGAAGTTTGCAAGCTGAATTTTGAATTAAAGGTGTCCGGGAAGGTACAAAATAGTCAGTTCAGGTGACTTACTCCATTAGGATATTCCTCGTGTAAAGTTTTGCTGCTAGCGTTTTTTTTTTAAATAGAGCAGGCCACCTTTATTCGCTTACGTTTCAATGGAGTGGCGTGACCCGGTTTCGAACTGGCAACCAAGCCATCTCCAAATTCCAACAGCATAAAGATTACGCACCGAACTCGTTATTAAGGCCACAGCAGTGACCAGTGATGAAGGCTTTATGTCAGTGATCTGGAAATGGATTGGATTGCCACTTCGAATTCGGATCATGCCACTCCGAGGAAATGTAAGTGCATAAAGTTGGCTTACTGTACTACGTTATTTCTTGTGTATAATTTTCACTGTTTGGCTTATTTCCTCTTTTCTTTATACAGATAATTTACGGCGATTTGCGTATATTTAATCCTTCATTGAGCCTTTGTATTTATTGTATTCCTTCTCTATGACCCCCAGCATTCTCGGTCGAATGGAGCCCAGGTCACTGATGTGACCTTAATAACTGGTTGAGTGGGTCATTTTTATTCTAGTGAAAGAGTGGCATATCGATAAAGGTGTTATGTCCGTGATCTGGAGATGGTTTGGGTTCCAGTTAAGCTCCGGGTCATGCCACTCCGACGAAACCAGGGCCGAAGCGACTGTGGGGGGGAGGGATGGGGGAAGCTCCCCCCCCCAACCATCCAAGAAACGCATACAGTTGGCAAATTCGAGTTGTCGAGTTGGCAAAATCGGACAAATTTTAACTGCAAATTCCAGTTTCCACGAGTACTGTTTAATTATTATCATCATTTCGTCAGTTGGAAAGTAAAGTTTTCAAAACATTTATTTTTCCATCGGTTTTCGCAACACTTCTGTGTAGCTTGGGAGTAACTGAAACGCTGCCCCTGATCATTTCTGGTTGCTTCCCTGCATCGCTAGGCTGTAAGGAGTGGGGGAAAGGAAGCTCCGCGAAAATTTGCGTAGTTGGCGAAATTGAAAATTGACTTGGCCGTTTTGTTTGCTATGTCACCACCATAACTTATAAGTATCACAGATAATGTAGAAAATAAAACAAAAAATGGACAAAACTGTATCCCCACTGAGTTTAAGGTCGTGATAACAATTAACTTCGCGAAAATCGTACACAGTTGACAAAACTAAAAACTGAGTTGCTATTTTACTTCCTATAGTTTTTTTTCTGTTAGACAGCGCCGCTCAGAAGGGGTTTTAGCGTGGAGCAACTCGCAACTGGTATTTTAGGAGGGTAGAAAATTACTGGCATATTAATATACCAAAACACAACATCACTGCCAGGATTTAAAACGCTTCTTAAGTAGAGCAGAAATATCAACAAACTCTGCATAAAACAAACTCTGCGTAAGGACTTCTGCCAAGTTATAGCCGTCTAAAGTTGTGATATCAAATAAATCTAAAAAATTAATGCAGAGTTATTTGATTTACTAGTTCGTCTGCTAGTCCATCAATCAGTGGCTTGGTTTTAGTTAAAACAGTAACGTGAACTAAAGCTGTACTTCATGAAAATCGGGTACAGTTGGCAAAATCAAAAATCGAGTTGGAAAAATTGAATTAGCTGTTTGATTTTCTGTTGTCCTTTTTCTGTTAACCTATCGCCACTAAATTTGGATTTGTATTGATGCAGAAACAACTAGCCTACATTTTTCAAATAAAATTGTTAAAAATTTTAAACTTGTTAATTTCGAAGGTCCAAAATTTGACAAGAGTTCATAAGATTCCATATTAAAGGACATAAGTGACCCAAAGGCCACGAAATGAGGGCAAAAATTACCCTACGGGACCGGTAATTATTTATCGCCGGGGAGGCTGGAGGACCCTCTCAAGGGAGAGGTCATAAATTTTTCAGGTCCCGTCAAAAGGGAGAGGTCAACGACACAGTGACTAACTGGAAAAAAGTCATTTTCGGACCACAAAAATGGCACTTTCAGCAGTCAAAATTTCCAAAAACGGCTCAGCTTCTGGTGGGCAAGCCCCCCAGACCCCCCATGCTGTTTACAAGGTTTTGAAACTAATAATACTATTGCTGGAAGAACAGTTTTTACAAAAAACCTTATAGAAAAGCCTTGGCACCTGGTTTCTTGGCGTCTTCTGCATTTCAGGTGCTGACTATGTTAGGATGTTCATACAAGCAAACAGTGTGTTCATCATACTTTTGTAGGAATCTCGACAAAGGATGGGTGTAAAATATTTTTTGGGGGGTAGTCTCATCATTTTTGGACCTTAGGGTGGGGGGAATCAAGGTTTTTTTCAGGTCTTGAAGGGGGAGTCATCAAAAATTTAGTGGTCACATTTTCATTTCCCCCCCCCCTCTCCCCACGGCCGTAAATAATGACCGGTCCCCAAGATCCTCTGAATCAATGGAAAAAAATTAAATTGGAGCATGTTGATTTCAAATGTGGAAGCTCTTCTCCAATAATACCTCAAGTTGTTTTGGACAAAACTGAGGTAAAAAGTTTCGCCATTTCTTTCGTCTTTCGACGCTCCATTATTTAAAAACTGGAGCATGTTTTTGTTTTAAAATGTGAAAGTTTTTTTTTACAATGATACCTCCAGGCCCTTAGTTGTTTGGGATACAACTGAGAAAAAGATTTCATTACTTTTCACCTTTCGATAGTATATTTAAAAAAAAATTGTCTGCCCCTGACCTGCTGCCTATGCTTGCACACAGGAGTCGTCGTCATTCATTACAGCCTTAAAGTCCAAGATGTACAATTAAGTCAACCCTCAATCGTCAATGGCCAGCTGGCCTGTTTATATAATTCTAAACTGAACTCGGTTTAATTTAATTTGGAACAAAAATATCTAAAAAAACATAATTTAGTCAAAAAAAATATTTTACGAAACCTACCATCCTAAAAATGAATAAAAAAAAAACACCAAAATTTGTTTGACAATTTGTTGCTTCACTGTTCACTGGAGACTAGAAACAGGCACCAAAATAGCGTAAAATGCTTCAGCTTAGGGGCTCCGCCCCGGACTCCGCTGGGGAAGCTTACAGCGCTCCCCCAGACCCCCTAGCTGAGCTTAGCGGACCCCCTCAAAAGCACTTTACTGGCAACACTACTGGCATTCTTTAAACCAGTTGGCAAAATCATAAGATGAGTTGGCAAAATGACAGTCACTCCCCCCCAACCAAGTACCCTTCGCTACGGTCCTGGACGAAACGTGAGTGCATAAAGGGGGCTTACTGTACTACCCCCGTAACAATCACCCAACAATGCCGCAACAATACGTGACGTCTTCGATTGTTGACAGATTTGAAGGCAATGGTTGTTGTGAGTGGCAATATCTGAATAGCTCTCATTAAAGAATGAGGCACGTGCAGTTCACGGGTACGGAGACTGGTGGAGTTGTTTTATGGATATTTCCATAAAAATCCAATACCACAGATTACCCGTTTAGCAGTTAAACTAAATCATATTAGAAAATAAAAACGAGCTCGTTTGATGTTTAAGGTAAGGTTTAACTGATCCGAAGTCAAAACAGCAAAGGGACACAAATAAACTTTCCTGCAAGGTTTCATATACCGCAGTGTTCCTGTACTGTTTAGTCCACGTGAAACCAGGGGGTGGCAACTGTACTAGAAACAATGCATTACAAACCTTCGCAATCTGCATTCCATCCAACGCTTGGCTGACGTCAACAACGCAACATGGCACCAGCCAACTTCCGGTTCTCGTCTGAATGAGATTCACCAAAGGCCTATCCTACAATATATTTATTTAATTATTTTATTTACAAAATTATTGTAACCCCTTATAAAAAACATAACAGCAATTTCAGATTAAAACAACAATTTTGCGAATCTCATTCTGGCAAGAAGAATATGGCGGCGCCTCTTAATGTACCCCTTTCACTCCTGTCTCGTCTCTGCTCTCGCCTGAATGAGATTCGTGAAATTGTTGTTTTAATTTGAAATTGCTGTCATGCTCTTTGTAGGGGGTTACAATAATTTTGTAATTAAAATAAATAAATAAATATATTGTAGGATTACCATATTGCGGTTTACATATATCGTTCTAGAATACACATCCCATAATTCATCCATCATTCCTGTCGTAATTGTGCGATTTAGGTAAATGTGTATTGAGTAGATTACGAAAAATGTGAAAACACCGTATATCTTAAAAATGATGCAAAAATCAATTTATAAAATCGAAACAGCTATTGGAAAATTAGTGCAAACTTTTGTCCTGTGCTAGGATAAAGTTTGCAAAGAGTATCACAGTGTAACTGTAGCCATGCGTGTTTTTCCCTACTCGTCGGACTTGCGCTTCTCGAACATTGTGTACCCCATGCTAATCGTTATGGCGGCTGCCATCCCATAATCTCAAAGCGGAGGTATCGATGCTGGTTGCATCTTCAGCCGTGAATCTACTAGTCCGACAAACGCAGTTTACCATATATCGTCCTAGGTGAAACCTTACTGCTGTATTCGACGTGTTTTTACAGTTTTTACTTTAGAACACGATATGTCTGATTGGTTCATTCTACTTGGCTAAAGGACATCGCTGAAAAATCGTAAAAACCATACTTTTAGTGTGCTTAGTGCAGACCTACAGATTAACTAATTCAGGGTTTGTGCGACTCCTTGAAATCCTGGAAATATCGTTGAAAATAAAAATGAAATACTAGTACTTAAGTCTTGAATATGAAATCTTAAAAACTGGTGTATGTATCCGGACTAGAATGATGATGAAAAATTTTGCCCCGAAATTAGGCGAGTGTGTAGCCTATATGATACACTATATTATTCTTGTAACGGGTGATTCTCAGATAATGTCAAATTTCTTGTTCCGATCATCTCACCAAAACAATTTTTGGTCCTCAATGATGAGCGACACTTATAGAACATATACGAACGATATTCATAGCTAAAGTAAACTCAGTTAAGTTGTCAGTTATGCTTTAATGACGAAAATATCATTACCATCACGGGTCCTACACCTATGAGACTTGACTTGCATACAACATTCGACATGCAAAATTGTCTCAAAAAATTACGAGTCTTTGCATTCCTTTTTAAAAAAAACTGTTGAATATTTAAAATCCGCTAGTATTTTTTTAGTCCTGAATTATAGTCCTGAATTTTTGTAATTTGCCATTTTTATGCCTGTCCCAAACTTCTACCATCATTACCGTAACGCTCATTGTTAATTGTCCTAGTCGCCACTAGATGTCAGACTTATTACGTATGGTACTGCTACAAGCATTATTGGCCATAGAGCTTACGCATCATACAACAATTCGGCAGCACGAACTCATCGTTTTCTGTAGGGAAAGCAACAAAAGGCTATAATCAAGAGGGTATAAATAAGAACCATCATTACCATACCCTGTACGAAATAGTTACGTAAGCTTCTAAACCCAGAAAATTACCTTAGGTACTTGTATTGAACATATACGTAGCGGAAGCTAACGTTTAGCTTAATATCTACTTGGTGATTTAAATAGAAAGTTGCGGAATCTGTCAGATCGTCCTTACCATCACGCATCATTACAATTATTGCAGCAACAAAAATCGTTATGGTAATGATTTAACGTGATGGTAATGACGCAGATATTCTGCGGGGAGGGGAAGGTGAGAGGTCACTGAAGGAACGTTTTTTAAACTAAAAAACTTTACTGTAAAGCTTGTAGGATATTTCCAGTTAGTTACAAACACTTGAATTTCAAATCGATTTAACTGAAATGTCAGTTCCAATGTTATTCCCATAGAGTTAGTCATTACCATCACAGTTAATGTCATTACCATAACAATGCATGTTTTCATCGCCTTTCAAGTCCTTCACAATCATCAACGGGCGTTACGGCTCAGAAACAGTTTCATTATATTAGGGCGAACAATAATAAAATTACTTAATGTCTTCTTGGCATCAGAATAAGTCATTAAAGAAAACTTTTTGATGTAAAATTTGGAAAATTACAATATTGCAGCCAAAAAATAAACTGTTTAACGGTTCTTATTCAGTCAATTGAAGTATCTCCTTGATTTTCATTTGCATGGTGGTTGGTTACACAAATATATCAAAACGTCAACCCATGCAAGTCAAAGAACTATTGAAAGCAGCCATAAAACAGAACGTGATGGTAATGATGTTTTTTCACATTCAACACCATTCTAAGGCCCATAACATTTTATTGGTGAAATTTGTTTCCTTGCAAGTTATAAATTCATGCAAAATAGCCATTCTACATGCAGAAAATACAAAAATTAAACAGTTTTGTGATAATAAAAATTTCAGTTTTTCAAAAGTGAAAATTTGACATTATCTGAGAATCACCCTTACAACAATTTTGAAAGTTGGGATATGGTTTTGATTTTTTTTACGTGTCTAATGGTTGAATACAGCAGTAAGGTTTCACATGGACTAAACAGTACAGGAACACTGCGGTATGTAAAACCTTACAGTTAAGTTTATTTGTGTTACTTTGCTGTTTTGACTTCGGATCAGTTAAACCTTACCTTAAACATCAAACGAGCGCGTTTTTGTTTTCTAATTCGTGATACTTTGACATACCAAGCGGGTCAGCACTCGTTGCAAAAGACACTGAATTTCGCTCGCTTCGCTCGCTCATTCAGTGCAAGTCTTTCTTTTGGAAGTTGGTTTATCCGCAGCTATTTATCCGCAGCTTTGTCTGTATTTGTAATCCACCCAAAACCAAAACTGGTATAAGAGAAGCGGGCCAAGTTTCAAAAAAGGGTCAGCCTTTCAAAGTAGTGATATCATTCAATCAGGGAAAGGCCGTCAAGGTTAATCCTGTAAGCCAAGTTAATCGCACCTACTAATAGTTCTTAAGTTAAATGAAAACTAGAACATTTCTACTGGCGGTAGCAATCTTCAAGTTTTCATTTAAGGCCCAAAGTATTATACGGTGCGATTAACTTGGCTAACAGGATTAACCTTGGTGGCCTTTCCCTGGTTGAATGATATCACTGCTTTGAAAGGCCGACCCTTTTCTGAAACTTGGCGGCTTCTCTTATACCAGTTTTGGTTTTTGGTGGCTATCTCTACTTTCAGAGGACTGTGAATGAAGTAAAGACCAAACGGTGCAATCGTCATCTGTACCTTTTTTTCTGGAGAAAGTTTATGTCTGTAAATTTTCTCATATATATATATATATAATTGCACAAGATCCGCAACGCAGCCATCTGCATCTGAAGCGCAGCAGCAGCAGCAGCAGCAGCAAGCAGGACATACGATGCCATCTCCGCCATCTACTGATGGAACGGCAAATTATAAGAGTAGCAGCCAAGGCCCGCTGAGATAGTAGCTTCGCCCGGAACGCAACGACCAGCAGCGCGAACATAACAATGCCATCTACCGACCGAACGGCAAATTAAATGAGGGGGGAGGGCGGCGAGATGGGGGGGGAGCAATACGACCCGGAATGAGCGAGCGAAGCGAGATACTCCGCTAGTTCATAATATTCATCTTTGCCATTGCCGAATTAGCCGTTACATCAGCGAAATTGTCATGGTTTGACGCTGATTTTCGTTCGCTTCGTTTACTCAATCAGCGCATCCCTTCTCACTTGGCCCCACCTCGGTTAACGTTAATCATTCAATCACTTAGTTACCATGGTGTTCACGAACACATAATTGTCCCTTTTATCGTCATGGGGCAGATAATTTAGTTTGGATTCGTGTACCGTAACAAAAAACCGACCAAACCTAGCGTGTGTCTAGATATATATTCGTAATAAGGATAAGACTTCCACTTCACGCGCGGGTAAATTGCTGACTCACCAGCATTGTTGGCTTTTGCTTACGCTTTCCGTCTAGCGTTTGCTGATTGGCATTATTGCATAAAACCAATGTTTAAAACAATGTATAACAATAAAACGAATCGTTCATGGCCCCCGTAACTCCGGAACGGAACGACCAACTGAAATTTCTATTTCTATAAAGGGCACATCTCGGGAAGTAGCTCTTTTAAATGAGCTAAGAATCAACTTTCAATGACAAATGGTTTAGTCTGTAGAGACCATTGTATAAACGTGTCCAAATGAGAAGTCAAAGCCAAAAATGAAACTCACGATTCCAGCTGAAGTCCCGATCTCCAAAGTGACAAATCGGAAATTAATAAAAGTGGGTACACGTGTTCACCAAATCCAACAAAGCTTATATACCAAATTTCAGTGGAAAATGTTGAACGACGGCGGAGAAATTAAGTTTCCAAATTTCAGCTTTAACATGGGAGACCGAGGTCTAATCAAAAACCAAAACTAGTAAAAGGGGCCGTCAAGTTCCGAATGGTTCTGCCCTTCAAAGGCGTGATATCAAAACACCAAAACATTCGCCAAGTTAATCACACCACTTAATAGTTCGAAGCTTAAATGACAACTAGAACATTGCTAATTTCGGTAGTAAAGTT
The DNA here is from genome assembly GCA_023313725.1 of Lithobius niger. Lineage (NCBI taxonomy): Eukaryota > Metazoa > Arthropoda > Chilopoda > Lithobiomorpha > Lithobiidae > Lithobius > Lithobius niger. The sequence goes on from JAHWFP010029144.1 coordinate 18,006, forward strand.
CAAGTTTTCATTTAACGTCCAAAGTATTATTCGGTGCGATTAGGTTGGCAAATGTTTCGGTGTGTTGATATCACTCCTTTGAAGGGCCGAACCATTCGGAACTTGACGGCCCCTTTTACCAGTTTTAGTTTTTGATATGATATCACTCCTTTTTTTTAAATTATGTATTGACTAAACTCCACTACTGTGCAGATGCGTAATAAAGGGCCACGTCAACAAGAAATTGGTTTTCAACAATTTGCTACTACGTTTTGCATATAGGCCGAACTATTCTCAACTTGGTCACCGTTTTATAGGTTTTTGGTTTGGTTTTAATTTTGTTGTAATTTATTTTATTTAGTTAGATTTGGTGTGTTGATATCACTCCTTTGAAGGGCCGAATCACTCTCAACTTGGTGGCCTCTTTACCAGTTTTTGGCTTTGTTTATTTTGTTTTGTTTTTACAGTTGGTTTATTTTTCGTGAATTGGACGTGAATACAATTTCTTTGCAACGTTGTTTAGATTTATCGTGATACACTAGTGTGTGTTTAGGCAGCATGTCAGTATACACGTTGTCATTGTCCGAACTTTGACTGTCCAATGAGACTATGCCGACAATACTAACAATGGTTATAACAATATTTTCGTACTCACGCGCCCTCCCACGCCATCCCCGTTACGCCTCCATGCTCCAGACCATAAAAGGTACGCAGTTCGTATTGTACTGCACCCATTCGTTCAATTTCATTGCTGGAAGCCTTCCCATTATCTCAGTATCGATGAATAATCACCCTATGGGATTTACCATGGGGATGAGCGGACTAGCTAGCTAGCTAGCAGTAACACATTTTCAAATTTATTGAGGGTCAAATTTTGCATTGAAAACAGCTTAGCTGGCATTCATACACGAGTTAATTTTTGTCAGGTGGGTCACTGCGCTCGATTTCAAAACAATTGAAGCTTTTGTACCGCATTATTATTTTCCCCCAAGTACCTGAAATGTGCCCAACTATGCTTCAAGATATAAGACACTGACGCTATGGCGTCGCGCTACAATAGTTTACAACCTCGACAATTGAATTGATATGATGTTTGTTGTGATGTTTGTTGCCTAACTTGGCGCGACACACTAGCGTGTGTCTAGATTCACCCAAAACCAAAACTGGTATAAGAGAAGTCGCCAATTTTCCAAAAAGGATCGGCCTTTGAAAGTAGTGATATCATTCAACAATGCAAAGGCCGCCAAGGTTAAAACTATTAGCCAAAATAATCGCACCTACAAATAGGCCGAAAGTAACTGATCTAGCGGTAGCAATCTTCAAGTTTTCATTTAACGCCCAAAGTATTATTCGGTGCGATTAAGATGGCTAATAGGATTAACCTTGGCGGCCTTTCCCTGATTGAATGAAATCACTGCTTTCAAAGACCGACCCTTTTTGGCAGCTTCTCTTATACCAGTTTTGGTTTTGGGTGGATATCACAACTTTCATAGCCCTTTGAATACCAAAATCCCACGTCTAATTTGTCACCTCTACCTTTTTTGCCTGGAGGTATTTTAGGTCTATAAATTTTCTCATTCTTAACTTTCATATTTGCCATTGCCCAATTAGCCGTTACATCAGCCAAATTGACACAGTTTGGTTTATTGTATGCCCATGTTTCACATGCTTAAGTATGTTTAGTTCCATTTTTGAGTGCACTGGCTAACAAACGCTGATTTTCGTTCACTTAGCTCACTCAATCAGCGCATCCCCCTTCAGTTTCCCCTCCCGAGGTTAATTTTAATCACGCAATGAGGCTGGAATTGCTCACTCAGTTTCAATCAATCTCATCTACTTTACCCATCGTCTTCTTGGTATCGTCACACTAGCATATGTCTAGCGTAACCACCAAACTCGGCACATTACTAAGACATATTTCTTTTGAAAAATTTACTTTTTTCGTATTTGACTGAACCCTGTGCTCACGATCTGCATTGTGTTTCAAATTTTCCTGGCAATGATAGCTTCCCAGTGTCTTTTCTATTGCAATTTCCGTTGTTTAGTTACCATGGTGTATTAACGTACCTTAGCAATCACATCCCAGGTAACGCACAAACATTGAAGCAACGTTGATCCAACGTTATTCATCAACGGCGTAAACATTGATTCAACATCAGCGTACAACATTGTTTCAATGTTGAAAATGTCCTTTTTGTCACCATTGTTTCAACATTGTAGTCGGATGATGGAACAATGTTGAATCAACATTGAACTTTGGATAGGCATTTAGTAATATTAACGATATTTCAACCAATCTACCATCTGAACGTTGTACAGTGTTGAACAATAGTTGGTCTGTCGTTAAAACAATGTTGGTTGTCGTTGAAACATCGAAAGGATGTCGTTGAAACATCATTGGGCTGTCGTTGAAACAACGTTGGGCTGTTGTTGAAACAAAGTTGGGCTGACGTTGAAACAACGTTTTCTTATTGTTGAAAGGTTGGTCTGTCGTTAAACATTTAACATCGGCTCAACTATGTTTCAACGATACACCAACTATGTTTCAATTTTGTTCCAACATCGTTTCAATGCCCACCGAACATTGATTCAACGTTAGCAAAACGATGTTTCAATGACGGCCAACATCGTTGTTACACCCACCAAACATTGTTTCAAAAACTGCCCCACGGTGTTTCAACGACAGCCCAACAATGTTTCAACCTTATTTCAACATCGTTTCAATGCCCACCGATCATTGTTTCAACGTCTGCCCAACAATTTTTCAACGAGAGCCCAAGTATGTTTTAACGTTATTCCAACATCGTTTCAACGTCCACCGAATATTGTTTCAACCTCTGCCCAACAGTGTTTCAACGACAGCACAACTTTGTTTCGAGATTCACAGACCATTGTTTCAACGTTCACAGAACATTGTGTCAACGTTCACAGAACATTGTTTCAACGTTCACGGAACACTGTTTCAACGTTCACGGAACAACAAGAGATCAACTAAGTTTCAACGTTATTTGAACATCGTTATCAACGTCCACCAAATATGTTTCAACCTCTGCCCAACAGTGTTTCAATGACAGCACAACGTTGTTTAGAGATTCACAGAACATTGTTGACAAAACCGCCCAACATCGTCCCTGCAACGAAAGGAATTTACCTCTTGGGTTACATAATAAGTCTACGGAGTTTTAGTGCTGTGATCATATTACATGCACGGCACAGAGAAGATAGGATGAATGATGTGTCGCCACCGAAATCATTGTCCCATGGGACGATTTGGGTGCAGAAACGTCATTCATCCTAACATCTATACCGTGCACGTAATTTGATCACATCGTTCAAACAAAACGACAGAGAATTATTAGCTAACCCTAGAGCTAAACATTCGCCAGGCGTTGCTTTCATGTGGGCGAATTGTGCGTAGAGCAGAGATAAAAAATGTTGGCGCTGAACCTAAGGAACGGTCAGAAACTAATATATCGCTTAGAGTGGCTGTTAAATAGATGGGCTGAAGCGTGAGGCTATCATGTTGCAGTAAGAGAACTTCCGTGCAGTACTTCTTTTGAATTCGAATGTTGTCTCCAGATGGTAGCTTTACGTCTGAGCTCTTCCATCTAACGAAATCGCTTAGTGTACGCAACGGCCGTTGGTTTTCTATGGCGCTGCTGTAGCTGTACCACTAGCTCTAGTTAAGATCACCACCATAGCGGAGGCTTGGTGTCTGTAAGATTGACGGTTCCTCCCAAATCGTCGTCCCATGTTTAACGAACCCCTTCAACATCGTTTCAACATCCACCAACAGCAAATATTGGTTTTCACAAGGAATAGAGTAAGCCAACTTACGAAATAAAATCGCCTGGCATAAATTAGGCCTAAACGCTTAGCTATAAATTAAAGCCTAAAACCTAGAACTAGGCATAAAAGCTAACACATTTTTAACCTACAATTGTAATGGTTATTACTTTTAGATCATACAGGGTGTCCCAAAAGTCCCAGTCCAGCCTCATAACTTTTGAAGGAGTTGAAAGAAGATGAAACCCTGGCAATGTTGGGTTGGTTACCTTTGTGTATAACCAGCATTTCGCCTGCCCCACCCCCCGGGGGCCCTAGGGGCCCAAGCACAGAAATTTCCATTGGAATGGGGGGAAGGGAGGTTAATGAATACCTTATTTGAAAGGTCTTCATTAGCCGTGTAAAATGCCGCAATGAGAGCGTCAACACGATGAGCTCATCCAAAATGGCGGCCGGTCAAACATTACGATTTTCTTCTGTACCCCTATGTGTTACTCAGGCTACAGACATCGGAAAAGGGCCTAGATGGCAACAAAATGCTTCGTTCATTTTGGTTGGATTACACCCACCCACAACGTCTTCTTCAGAGCCCCCTCCCACCCCCCTGCTAGCTCTCTAGAAACAGCGGTCCATGAGCATGCACCTTAAATTAGTAATTCCTTTCAATCCTTTGAACGTTTGATGAACACAATATTTAACTAATGGAAAATGTTCACCATCCGAGTTTTATGTTTCGTTTCGTTTTGCCAATTTTCTCAAAGGTTGGTCATATTATTATTATTATAAGAAAGCCCGAAAGGGGGGGGGGGGGGGAGACAGACTTTCGGTTTCAAACTGCATCGATGTTGTGGGTGTAATCCTATTAAATTGAGCGAAATATTTTGCTGCCACCTACGTTCCTTTGCGACGTCTTTAGCCTAAGTAAGGGATGCAGAAAAAAATTCTGAATGTTTGACTGGCCGCCATTTTGGATGTGCTCACCGTATCGAAGCACTCAATGAGGTATTTTACTTGCCTAATGAAGACCTTTAAAATAAGGTATTCCTTTACCCCTCATTCCATTAGAAATTTCTGAGTTGGAGCCCCCGGGCCACATATTGTTGTGCGATTGTTGCAAAACAGTCATTTTTCATTAATTTGGGACATTTAGGGCCTAAACTTAAATTTAAGAATAAGCCTACCAGAAATTCGGAGAAATTTCCTTTCTTTCAAACCCTTTCTCCAATTTTTGACTGGACTGTTCGAGAGGAGTAGAAGGGCACACATATAAATAAATAAATAAACACACTGAATGATTTTAATGATGTTAGACTTTTATTCTTCCTACTACAGACTTTTCGTTTTCCAATCAAAAGGTAGTTGAGTATGTTATGTATGTAAATCCTTGCGATAAAAATCACAGTTTTCCACGTTTAAACATTTACCATTTACCAGCCAAACTATCATACGTTGAGTAACAATCCTTACGAACGTTAATAAAATTTAATACTGGTTTAAGAAAACAAAATTAAAATCCATCAATTAGAGATGGAGTTACACACGTACGTAGGTCATGCATAGCCTTCATGAAAATCAAACATTATTCGCAATAATATATGGGCTAAATAATACTACTACAAAAATGCAATATCTTTAGTAGGAAAAATATTGTTATCAATAAAAAAGGTTATGACAAGCATTGTTTGCTTGTAGGTGATCGTTTGAAATTAAGTATTTCCCGTCGTAATAAGTGGAATTCATTTTTCTATATGTCTATAGGGAAGATAAAGAAGTAAACTTTAATTTCGCTCCGATATAATTTTTGCCAAAAATCAATAGTACTGCAGTAATTCGTGAGTGAACGTAAAATTTTATGTTAAAAATCAAATTTTTCACGTTTACTCCAATTCCCCAGCCAAACTACCACACTTACGTTAACAATGCATATGAACGTTATTAAAGTAGATTTCATAACGGTTAATTCAAACAAATTTATTAAATTCCATCAATTAGGGACGGAGTTATATCATTTTGAAGGGGAGCCCCTAAAGGGGGGGGGGGGGCTCCAGGGATACAGAACCACGAAAAAGTGGAGGAGTTTGTAATTTCGGACTAAGATATATTTGATTTACATTTTTAAATCAAAAAATCATGGTATGCGTTAGTCATAAGAAAAACCTAAAATTTAAGCATGTTTTTGATAGTCGGCCAACAGCCTATGTGTGTGGGGAGTAGGGAGGAATTTTATTCCCCCCCCCCTTCCTTTCCGGACAGGTAAAAAAAAAGTTGAGCCCCTACCCTAACCATATGCAATGACCGGTCCCTAATTGGACCAAAGGGTCGTTCGGATAAACGATTAATGTTCATGTTAATGCATACTGCATGCAAAGAAAAAATAAACTGAAAAATCACGGGAAAACC
>JAHWFP010029145.1:0-20015 GCA_023313725.1 Lithobius niger
TTAGCTTATCGTCAGCTGTCTGTGTATAGACTGCCTAAATTAGATTTGGCTAATACATAATAAACACCAATTGTAGTTTAGACACGAATACACTTATTCACAATTAATTACAACGTACTGTCAACTCAGTGGCTGTACAAGTGTTCAGTTTGACACTAGCCGTGGTTTACGAGGAGCCCTGCTGGACCTCGGATTTATACAGTTGAAAAAAAAAACCGTACTTTTTCAGCAGTATCAGATACATATGCTTAGCAGACACCCATTTGTACATAGGTCGGAAATGCGAGTTGATCTCACACCCTCTTGCTTGGACACCAAGACCCATTGGCGTAGCTACAGGGAGGCAAGGGTGGCTAGAATAGTCCAAACTATTTTCTGAGTTTATTTTTTTTTAAGTGAAAATAGGGACCATTTGACTGGAGTACGAAAAAGTGGTCCCTCTATAACAAAAATATTAAAAAAAACTGAAAAAAATATGGACTTGTAATTTTTATTAAATAGGGGGTCCCCCAAGGGCTAATTTGCCACCGGCCGCACATAAGTAGCTACGCCACTGCCAAGACCATGAATACTTCTGTATTTTGCCCGCTTCTTTCAGGCTTGCATGGAACGCTCGTAAAGCTTGCTTTCCATCCCTGGAATTTAATTTTTTGTGTTTTTACATGGGGGTATGTACCTGGCACTGAAGGAATTTAAAATGGTTTTTAAAAGTCTTCCACCATGAAGTCACAGCGGGAAGCCCAATTCGCATCCATCGCACCTAAACTTGCCCAAGCTTTCACAGCTTTAATTGTCTGTTGGGACCTGGCCAGCTTCTTGGACCTCGCCTGTGTGTTAAACACAAGTTTTTACTGGCTTTCCACATGTTGATACCCACTACTATTAATTAAATGAAGATGTTTTAGTCGTTGAAGATGTTTTAGTCGTTTTCGAGCTTGTTTGGTGTGCTGTAGTTAGGTACACTTGTGCCCTTTGTTCTGTAGCAAATTTTACATCTACGCAAAGAAATAATATTTCTTCCAGTTAGGGCCCCCACAACAGGGGGGGTCAGGTGGACCCATTGTACCCAGACCCAGTCACTCAAGGGTTCCGCACGGCCTAACATTTAAAAAAAAATGTTGATGACTATGAGTAATGTAGTCGATTTGTGCGTATTGTGAATTTTTTTTATACACCCAACAAACAACGGGCCCAATACAACAGCAACAAGCACGGAACAGGAGCACTGCAGAGCAAGCCTGTCAGCCTGTTTGGAAAAGAAGCCTTCAAACGTAGCCAGGATTAATGAATGAACCAACCCATTAGGCACAATAGTTGTCGCCGTCGAATGGTATAACGTAGCGTAACCTTTTTACGATCTCAGTCGGGAGAGGGGGCCCCACTGTTGTAGTTAGTCCCAGGACCGTAACTTTGATGTGGGGGGCCCTGCTTCCAGTCAGATTGACCAATGCTGGAATCATTATCGTACCATAATGAAATAGTTTTCTACATCACCATCATTAATCCAAAGCATGCAGTGGTGAAGTGCTCCATCCTTCATGAGCATTATGAAATCTTGACTAACAACTCTCTTTGAGATGGACGATTCACTACCACAGCCGCCATACACAGCCCGTTTGTCCGCTACTGTTAGGAGACTGGCAGCGCCACCTTGCGTCGTGGGAGACTGAAACTATTTCCAAAGGTTTTCTCCGGTTTTCCCATTTAACTCTCGTCACTCGCGTGACAAGAGTGAGGTGGTCTAAGGTGACACGCCACTGACGGATTTTGTGGTGGCGCTGCTATCGCAGCTGCATAAGGCCGGAACACACTCGAGCTTATGCTGAAGCGTACGTGAATCGTCCATCTTGAAGAGAGTTGTTAGTCCAAGATGAAATTATCTCTTACTGTCACTATGGTGGTGATTAATAATAATAATAATCTGCATACAGTTACAATTTTGCAAACAATTTTCTGATTTAAAATCACAAACGAGTTTGATCGATGAGTCATGGGCTGGTTCAAATTTAGGAAAATATTCAAACTCCATGATTTAGCCCTATGCTGGGCCTACCATCATATACCAAGTCTGAATCTTGAAGTAGGCTATTTTAACTTTGATATAGTTTCTTTAATTTACATAGGCTTAGGGCCAATTTGCTATAATAATTATATACTATAATAACCTTGATGAAAATGACATACTATTCATACTATTAAAAAAACGAACTAACACACACTGTATCATCAAATTTTCGTCAGACAGTTGACGAATCGCATTGAAAGAGCCTATCTTCATCAGGCTCTTCTACTACTTGACAATCTTTTTTCTACATCGTTGCAGCATCAAAGTTCAAAGGTACACTCCTTGTTAAACGCAGTTTTAATCAAACCCCTGTAGTGTGGAGTTTGGTGGGCAGCTAGGCGATGGAAAAAAGAAAACACACCTTGTAATATATACCGTGAATCATGGATTAAACGCCCATGGGCTTATGCAGTTAAGTTGGCAAAAATAGGGGGGGTGGGCTTTAAATCAGGCATTATAAATTTTCTAACCTTTCTGGACATCTATTCAGAAAATTCGAAGCTTTTGAACGATCTCTGAAAGACCAATTTTTACACCCCTTTAATTGCTGTTAAGAAAGGAGGAGGCTTAGGTGAGAGATGCCTTGTGCAGGTGATTACTACAGGGAGGGAGAAGGGAACCAGTAAACATAGCAAGCAGTACTATCTTTATTCATATAACTTTAAGGTAATTTTTCGTAGAAAAACGACAATTTGAGGGGTGGGCTTTAACTCCACTATTTCATGATTTTGACTTTACATCATTTTAGGGGGAGGGCTTTAGCTTCAACTGGGCTTTTAATACACGATTTACGGTACTAGACTGGAACGGAACGGCATTTAACGAGGTGTGTACCTTTGAACTTGGACGCTGCAACGATGTACATGGAAGTAGTAGTAAACTAGTAGGAGACCCTGATGAAGTTAAGATTCTTTCTGCGTGATTAGTCAACAGCCTGTCGAAAATTTTCTGAAAACGTGTCTGTTAGTTCTCTTTTTGAATTAGGGCGTAGAAAAGTGCGTCGGTTTTCGTCGTTATTTGCTTGTCATTCAAAGTAAAACGGAGAGTGTTTTTAATATAATAACATTTTTTCTCTGAATTTAAGAAGAGAAAACAAATAGAAATTCAGGAAAACTTATGATGCTAAATTTGTTTTAACCTTAGGCTCTAGGTTTCCAGGCTCGAGTTGAGTTCGGTAAAACGGCTGAAATTTGGCGTCTGTTAAGCCTGGAAAGTGCCTTGAATTTGGTTTAATGTAAGATGTCCAACCCTGTAATACGGTATTTGTTTAAAATATATACGTCTAATTCATAATTCTTAATTTAGGATGTGGAAAGCTCAAGTGGGACATACGATACAGGCCCCGTCAACCGTCAGTAATGGTGACGATGATTGGGAAACTGACCCGGATTTTGTCAATGATGTGACGGAGGAAGAACAACGGTGGGGGTCGAAGACGATTGAGGGATCAGGCAGAGCTGCAGATTCTATAAAGTAAGGGAACGTATTTGTTTATTTATTTATTTATTAAAATCGAAAATCAACAAAGTTTGCTCACTTTCACAAGTCGGAGACACACCTTACCTCGCTAATTTTCGACGACTAATCGTCAGGCTTCTTGATTTTCAAGACTTCTTACTACATTATTTGTTCCTTGGACAACTTGTGGTATTGAATTTGAGTGGCACTGTAGCCTCCCGTATTTTCAGGGCTGCACCACTGATCTCTTCCAAATTCTGAGTGTCTGCTGGTCTAAGTGTCTGCCGAGTTCTCTGTTGACTAGGTGCTACACACTTGGATATGCTGGGCCTTTGATATTCATAAGCATCTTTCCTTTTTGCTCATGATGTTGAATGGCTATTGATTCTAAACACCTCAGGAGTCCCTTCTAGAATTAGATTTAAAAAGAGTGCTGGTACTTTTCCAATTGCTTTCGTATTTTGTTTCATTGCTGTGGACTGCGTTGCCATTATCTTCCTTCTTATTTCTGACATTCGCCACGTGTTGCGCCACTCTCGTTCATACACCCTTTTTGGTTTTGCCAATATACACTGCCTCACAGTCCCTGCAAGGCACCCGATAGACGGCTTCACTGGTGTTTTTCACTTCTCCCATTTCAGATGTTGTGAGATGTGTTGCTGTTGGTAACCACCCTGTTACGGGGGTATGCCATGTGCTGCTTTACCCTCTCAATTGAGAGGAAGTAGTGAAAAACATCTGTTCTCTAGAGAAAAAAGATATGGAAAATGAATTGCAAATAGTACACCTGGGGGAGTGTATCGGATCCGATGTGGTGAGTGTCATAATGTATATATTACCAAAACACGTACGAGTGTTGTTGAGAAGGTCAAGCAACACATGGTAGATAGCCATAACAGAGTGGTCACCAGCAGCATCGCATTTCACAACATGAACACCGCGCACAAGATTGATTGGGACAAAACGTCACCCCTACTGGTGTCCAATTGAGAGGGTTAGAGTCACTCGCAATCCAACATGAGTTATTGACAGGGCAACCCCTCATGAATCTACATGGGTCAGCTTTTCCTGCAATCAAATACCTCGTCAGCAGACAATTTGGAGAACAACTTGCCTTTAAGTGCCATCTTCAGCTTAGAGATGATAGTGGGCCTACTGCATACGGAGGGCCACAAGTACCAAGTTTGAATCGATCCGGATTGAATATGTTCCTTCAAAAGTGAAGCGCAGACTGTAGTTCACACGTTTCTTGTTGCCTGACGAAGATAGGAGGAGTGAATATTTTATTTTTTGGGATACCGTAATGCTTATCGAAAATTCCCAATACTGATGAGTATTAACATTTTGACTTAGAGCGTCGTTTGTTTACATTTGTGTTTCTATCACTCAACATAGAATGGTCAAATTCTCTGCCGAAGTAGTCCACAAAGTTTTCATTCATTTATTTGCTGTAATATGCAAACATGTCTATGTCTTTTATTCATGTTTTTTCCCTATTAGTGCTCAGCGTAGATATAGCAAAAAAAAAAAAGTTGATGGTACTTTTTCATTTATCTTGTCTATAGTATTCACGAATTGAGAGAGCAAGTCGCCAAAGATGATGCAGCAAATAAACAAAAAGAAATGGAGTCGGCACCGAAGGCTTCTTACGGTTATGGAGGAAAGTTTGGTGTCCAGCAAGACCGTATGGATAAAGTAAGGAACCTAAGGATTGAGTTGCGGTAGATGGTAGTGTTTGGGATGCATCGGTGCCCATGGTTCGGTAAATTTCACCCATCGGCTTCGGCCGGTGGATTCGAGTATTTGTTGATGGTTTGGACGATGGATTTTTACTCCAAATAATGCACATTACTCGAAGTAATGGTGTTCTAACGGCCAAATGTGTTTGGTGTAGGCTCCATCTGGTTATGGATGATTCCGTTGTCTGTGTTAATGCTTAATATTATACACAAAGTTTTAAATCAAAGCCGATGGGAACAGATTTACAGCACCGTTACAATGCTCGATGTCTACCACTGGCTGCACTGTGCTCCTCGCTCTTTGCTCTAAGTGTAACAGAACCAGGAGTAAGCCGCTGATGACACAATAACTTGCGTACGGAGGAAAATACGTAATATTCCAGACAGGCAAGAACGATTTAACAATTGTTAAATCGTTCTTGCCCGTCTGGAATATTGCGCATTTTCCTCCGTATGTAAGTAATGTCGTCTGCTACGTTCCAGAGTATGAATCTAGACGTTTTTAAAATGACACAATAAGGCTATTTTAAAACTTACATCGGCTGTAATCAACGTACAACATGCAGTCAGTCAGTTAATTTAGTTCATGTAAACGAGGATTGTCTGCTTTAAAGTGATAGATTACTTTTCCTGCAAAAATGTACTTTGTTGTCATTTCTTCTTCGTTTCACTTCCACGGTTTTGGTGGTTGATACGAGTGTTTACAAATTTCTTGCAAAAGTATAAAAAACAGAAGAGTAAAATAAAATTTATTTATTTATTTTTTTATTTTCGTAAAGTTAAACAAACGTCATTTGCTTATTAGCCTAATAAAACTTTGGCTTTATCTATTTTCTTTGCATTGAGTATTTTTTCATTAGAGTTTTATTCACAGATTTACTTACAAATTTTCACATTGGTTTTATACCGTTTTTTTTTTTTTTATTTTGTTTTACTCCACTTTAACTCCGCTTTCATCCAGTTTTATATTGTGGCAAGTGTGACAACGGACAGCAAAATGAAAGTGGACAACAGGACAAAGATAAAACAAATTTTAAAAAACTGTAAAATATGTGAAAGTGAAAATGTAAAAAATGTAAAAAAACAATGTAATAAATATCTGAATTTTAAATGCCCAAACTGTAAAGTTAAATCTTACTTAATCAGCATCAGCATCGATAATCAGCGGATGGTGTTTTTCTTCCATCGGCTTTTCATCGGCATCGGCCAAATTCAGCCAAAATTCAGTAGAACACTAATAGCTAGCATGTGTTGGGTATGACTTCTGTACCTTGTCAGCATCCATGAACGATGAGAGTGTGTTAGTTTGTTTTTAGTGCATGTCTTTACTCGTCTACCGAATGAGGGAGTGCGTAATGCCTCTGATGTGCTAAACCTGAGACAAGTGGTGCGGCATTCATACTTTGCAGTTACTACAAAATATATGTCTACTGCAAAAGTATTCGCCTAGAAAGCGAAGGTGATCAGATACCGCCCTAGTTATAACCGTGGCCAGAAATGCCCAAACAGACAATATCCTAGGTTATTTTTTGTACCGAGTGCTAATACTGTTGGAATGTAAAGTTCGGTCTGTTGTGTACGATAACAATATTCAATCCATACATTATTGGGAAGAATATTGCCCAATTGTCAAATAAATAATAAAACAACTTGTGTACCGCCAACCTACATTGCTATTTAGGTAAAATTGGCGTAACAATTCACCAAATGTGAATTGACATAACTAGCATATTAGCTAATTATATTTTTTTTTTTTATTTTCTTTATTGTTTTTTTGATATTATTTGTTTGTTTTTTTTTGCCGATTTTAGAAGCTTTTCAAACTTTAAACTTTTCAGCTGTAAGAAATGTGGTCAATTTAATAAAATGCCACTTATTAGAAAATGCCTGGTGCTTAAATTTCTAACTCTGCTACTAAGCGAACAACGCTATTGTATGGCTTTATTTTCTCCACTTAGGGTTTGAATGTTTTTCCCCTTTTATTAGTCAGCATTGGGTCACGATTATCACGGACAACTGGAGAAGCACGCATCCCAGAAAGATTACGCAACAGGCTTTGGAGGCAAGTTTGGCGTTCAGGCCGACAGACAAGACAAGGTAAGTAACTTCAGAATTACGTATGAGCTCATGCTTTTATTATTTAATGCGCAGTGATGACGTTGTGTAGACGTATATAGTGTAGCCGTTATATACAGTTAATCTGAAAACCAATACACGTCGCCGTGGGTTAATTTTGATAACCCACACTTTTTTTTTGGGGTCTACACAACCCCTGCTCCAGCATCTGTGACATATAATGACCGACTTCGCAAAACCACCATACACGACACAAATTCAACCAGCATACCCATTGCAACCAGCATAAACAGGCACATTTGCGACCTATGACATTTTTCGTACTTAGACAAAAAAAAAAGAAAAAAACCTTGCGTACTATGCTAGGTCCCCCCACCCATGGAGGAAAGGTCCAACCTGGCAACCTTTCGTTCCGACGGTACGACAACTAGGTTACTGACACCTTGTAAATACACCTATAAATACCTACGAGACTCAAGCGAATAGCGCATTTATACTCTGCATCTTATTTAAACTAATAAAGTAGAAAAAATAGTTTTACCTTAAACATAAAAGTCGGTGACTGGGACTGGGTAACGGGGCCGTCCTCCCGTATGTGGGGGGTTATACAAGTCTCTGCACATAGGAACGCCTACAATGTTGTGGCGGTAGCATCCACTTTGGTGTTGTGTATGTGTAAGGGAAGTCTTCTGGGAGTTTTGGTCCTGGAATTATTTCAAGGGATTGATTAATGTCCCCGAACAACGTTAGTGCCCGCACTGCCGTCCGCTCTCGGACCATCATCGATTCACTTGAGTTTTGTGCTGTGCGTGTCAAGATTGCCTTCTGGTCACAAAGCCGTGTCAAATATTTGTCTCGACAAATGTAGTAAGTCAGATTTGTATCTCGACGTCAGTTTAGACAAATTTGCCATACATTGTGGTGATTCTGTCTGCTACGGGACTCTTCTTCAGTAGTCACTGAGAGGCAAAGGCAGGCTTTGCTGTATGACATAAGAGTAATGTAAGCAACACAAACGTCACAACCAACGTTCGGTGTGGTCATTTATAATTGCAATCATTATTACCTGTAAATCTTTACGTATGTAAATAGCCCCTGCAGTGTTAGTGTAGAAGTATACTAACGAGCATTCCATTTTTTATTGTTGATTTAGTCTGCAGTTGGATTTGACTATCAAGGTAAAGTGGAGAAGCATGAATCTCAGAAGGACTACACGACCGGCTTTGGTGGTAAATTTGGAGTTCAGAAAGATAGGGTTGATAAAACTGCCGTCGGTTGGGACTACCACAGCCAACTAGAACAGCACGAGTCACAAAAAGGTATGTGAATAAAATGTGTCAATTTTTTTTGCTGATTCCGTAAATCGTGTAGTAAACTACCATTTAATATCAATCAGCTCTCACCCACAAAGATCTCTAGACAGACTGTTTCGCCCTTGTTGGGGATATTAAATGATCAATTGCTAAAAATTGTCCTAGGCCCGGGTGTCAACCTTTCGGTAGAGTGGAGCCCCAAACAAGCAGAAGTTTCTGCTATTTTGCTTGCTGAAATCGTATTCGTTTCGCCCTTGTCATAAACGACCATGTGCTAATGAAGTTAATTTCGCAAATCTCGTGGGTTGGTGTTAAATAAAGCATACCATCCATTTTCTAACCTTTCTTCTGGCTATTCGTCACAGAAAATTAGGCAATTATGCAATCCTTCACATACACTGAAACCTTTTCGAATGATGTCTTAATGTCAGGAAAATTTATGCTTCTTTTTAATTGCTGCGAAGAGAGGGAGGTAGGGGAAGGGGAGAGAGGAGCAGCCTTCCCGCACATGGAAGTGTACAGATGAACAGTCCACTTTTAACTCCGGGGAGGGAGAAGGAGCCAGTTAGCATAGTATATTCGATTTCCCACACTACCTTTCCATTCACAGCATGAAGCATTTAGTAAATTTTGCTGCAGAAAAACGACGATTTAAAGACCGGTTGCTACCAAATTAGCATTGCAGCATCTAGGCCTATCGAGTTCTCTCTCGCAGGAAGCAAAGGAATGCACAAAGCAAAAATGTTAAACGCTACAAACAAGCCACGTGACTCCTTAATTATTGAGTAAATAGTTGGTATGCCCTCGTGCACCTGGAAGTAAGCTATAAAGCTAAACGATATTAGTGTCACTAGATGGCGCCAGGGGAATTTCTTTATATTTTTCAATGGCGCCATCTAGTGACACTAATATCGTTTAGCTTTATAGCTTGTTTCCAGGCGCACGAAGGCATACCAAATTTTTACTCAATACAGTAATTAAGGAGTCACGTGGCTTGTTTGTAGCTTTTAAAAGTTTTGCTTTGTGCATTCCTTTGCTTCCTGTGAGAGAGAACTCGATAAGCCTAGATACTTCAATGCAAATTTGGTGGCAACCGGCCTTTAAGAAGTGGGCGTCATCTCGACTACTGCATAATTTTGGTCTTAAAAATATTTTACGGGTGGGCATTAGCACAGCCTTAGTTTTAACACATGATTTACGGTAAATTATTACAAACCTTTGTAAATCTGCAGCCACCCACATATTAAACGTTTTGAAATTATTCAGATTTAGGCTGTTAAAGCGCAAGGCACTGCTATGTCTGCAAATGCTAAAATAAAAGATTGGTTATTGACCATGTTTCTATAAATGCCCATACAAATTAAACAGAACACATTACTTGGTCATTGATAAAGTCCGTGGTTTTAACTGTGGACACAAAATTTTCATTCGTGTAAATCTTTTACTCATCTTTAAATTCTTAATTCGCTGTTGCTTGAATTTTTTTTTACGTTTTAAAAAAGAAAAATGTAACTAGATGTATTGACCCTCTAGATGAAGATGTACTTTAGCCTCGTGATCGCCCTCGTTTGTTTAAGGGATGTCAGTTCTTGGGATCTACATTGCACGGAGAGTTAGTTGTGTTTCTACACTGATTTAATGCATGTCTCAAAATTAACTATTACTGAATTTTAACATTAGATGGCCTATTTCCTCCATAACAGGCGTCAGTAGTGGTCCCAACTTATTTGTTTACACCATCTTCAAATCGTCAGATAAAAGCCTCTAACATGCCTATGGAAATCATTTGTATTCAGAATACAGTATGTAATCTTTTTAATTTGACTCTGCAGTGACTCTTATATTTGTAAGCCTTCAATTTTGAATCCCTAAAAAGTTTAAGATTACTGGGCCACTGTTTTTTAAAGATGAAGGGCAGAAAATCAGCTTAAGTGAACCTCTCGTTGTGATTGGGAATGGAAGTCTGATCCAGAAATTTTACTTTGGTAGCGGGCAGTAGTACTTACTGAAAAGCATTTCCAATGCTCAATAGAAAAACTAAAGAGTGCATAACAGTTACACTTAATGCTGTTAGACTACTAACTGCCATGCTGGCCTGAGTGCTAGCCAATTGTAACAACTGCTCAATTGTTGAGGTTTTGTAATTTTTTTAATCAGTAAAGATGTACCCTATTTTTCTTTACTCTGCTAGTAGAGTAAGGTAACTGTCAACTGCTTGACCACATTGACACAGCATCTTAATTGGCTTGTGGGAGGTTTATTGACAATAGTTTAATGAAAGTTGGCTTTTCCTATTGTTTTTTGTTCCATTCATTATCGCGTTGATGCAGCGAACATAATTTAAAACTTTACGTATTGAATTCTGAAGAATAAAAGGTGCATTACGAGTTACGTTTTCCAATTACTTGAAGTCTGGTAGTAGATAATCTGAATGATAGTCAGATTAAAATGACTAGCATTCAGATTAAAACGTTTTCCACATTCGGTATGCAGCCATGTTCAGTTTGTTTCAAATTTGCAACTGTTGTTCTGCTAGGCAGGAAATTTGTATTAGTGTAATTTGTATTCATTCCGAGCCTGGCGCTTTTGTAGTTCAAGTCCGCCATTTTAGCTCGCAACGCTGTGTATTGGTAAAGCCTGAGTTAATATATTTTTGTCACGATCACATTTTCAGCCAATTCCACTCCTTGTGTTATTTGTGCTGCCGAGTAAATTCGTGGATCGGAGTAGATAAGGCCATGAAAAGAAAAATGTTTGGTTCTCAGGCATTTTCATTCCAAAATTAACCAGGCCACCAGGCTTTTTATTTTTATTTTTTATTTTATTAGAAGTAACTCAAGTCTGCTTTTAACTGCCCCCAAAAAAGCTTGGGTCTTAAGTTTACACAGCTGCAAGAAAGGAGAGACAACTGCATGCCAAGTTATGTAAAAATACTCCTTATTTTCAGGTAACTGAATTGCTTTACCTTGTACGGTAACAGTAATAAATTTAGCTTGCACCAGCAAATAAAAAGCGATGACCAGGGGGTAAATCGGACCACCAGGCAGCGCCCGAGAACCAACTAATTTTTTTTCATGGCATAATTTGGATAAGCTGGTTCATAATTCACATTGATGTGACGTTAGTATTGAAATTATGGATATGAAAGCTAGTGAATGGTGTCTGTGTTGCAGTACGGCATCTGAAGCATTTAGGTTCTCGTTTATGGATAAAACAAATTTTTGCATACTTCTCAAAATTAATGTTGCATGAGGTACCAACTACCAACTTGGGTTGCCATTCGGGAATTTTGTGGCCTTTTTTGAAGTTTTGCCATTGATATTATGCTACCGTCTCAGACTACGCCAGAGGATTTGGTGGTAAACACGGCGTCCAGAAAGACCGGGTCGACAAGTGTGCTGTAGGGTGGGACTACAAAGAAAAAACTGACAAGCATTGTTCACAGAAGGGTAAGTTGGGGCATGTTTCTGTCCCAAGTACCATCTCCACTGGCCGTTAACTCAACTAACGATTTTCCATCTCCATGACTGAGTGAAAGTGTTGTGGAGCGGTAAGCAACTTTCTAAACTGCTTTACTGGCTTTCTGCATCGTGTGTTCGACCTTTAACTTAAAACTAATCGCACAAATATTTTCCATAACTCTAACCCTGTTGTGTAGACTTTTAATTCATGTACGTAGTGTTGTTAGTTGTTACTAAACCTTGTTCATAACCGAAGTGTTTTATCGGAGTGCGGCTTAATATACGAGATGCAATACATGTATTTTATATGACATTGTTGAATTGTTCGCTGTTAGTAGAGAATTCTTCTATTAAAAACAGATGGAGCTGACACGGACATTGGGTAGGATAAAAGTTAGAGGGTGTAAACCAGATATGCTGGCGTATATTTTTCGACACGTTGGACGTATATGCCTGTTATCCTTGCATTCTGTTTTACGTATACGTAACGACGTGAGCGCTTGTAGTGCCAATTTGCGTTTATTGTACAAGAGTCGACAAGAAAGAAACTTGGGTTCAGCATTGGATGTGCAATTACGCATCTGGATGGGATCGCCTGTAAAGCTGGGAGGCCAACACGATTCCACTGAAAAATAGTTAACACACGTAATTTTAACTGCATCAAAATGGCATGTCCAATTAGATTCCAACTAGTACAAACAAATTATTATTTAATTTTGCCGACTGACCAAAATTTGTGTAAATCGTCCCTGGAGCTGAAATTTATTTTGTCTGGGCCGTGATCATGAAGTGGTCCAAAATTGTCCTTTAAACATAGCAATGTTAAAAGAACCAGCACTATGTAAACTTAAACACACCCCAGCCGCTCAAATTGTTTTAAGACAGCTGCTATCCAACAGGAATAACTTAGACGATCTCTTGGTTGTAGGCTGCGAATTTTGAGATTGCTGCCCGTTTTGACTAACTTTTATTTTCTCTTGCTGCTGTGATTAATCTGGTGTAAGTGAGATGGTGGTTCTGTGTGTTTCATTATTTTCGTCAGTTCCTACTTGAGTTCTGCCTGTTTGTTCCTCTAATTTCTTATAGGAGCTGTTTAATAAAACTAGGCTTTGGTGTGATGTGCTTATGTAGTGGTTCTGCTGCATGGCATATTTGATATTGTGTGTTTGCTCGAATTAAATAATTTAAAACAAATATTTATACATTTGGGATTTGGTGTTATATGTTATAAGAAAATGTCAATTTTTGGTAATTGAATTTTTACAGGAGTGCATTTTTCTGTATTAAATATATACTGCATTGGCTCGCATGTAAACCACCCTTGCAGATAAACTACACCCACAAATGAGACCATGCAGAAAAGAATATAAACCGCACATTCTTATTCGTACTCTTTAAGGTATTGATGATAAATACGTAAATATGCAAAAATGCTGAAATTAATTGAACAATAGAAAGGAACGCTGGGGTGTAACTACACATTAGTCCTGTTAGAATGTCAACTGGTCAAGAGTTTGTCGTATCTATTTGGAGGCAGTTTTTTTTTTAATAAACAACACTAGAAAAGCGACTTTGGCTATTGCACCAGCGGAAACTCTGACAAAAAAAAACTATGAAAATAGTGTATTTGAACGTCAGGATCGATCAATGTGTTACGAACTTCTGTTCATGATCACATAGAAACCACTGGTTGCTTTTAGAAGCAAAATATTTAAGAAAAAAGTTCAGTTTTGGGCTTCTGCGCACTGGGCCTCCAATGCTGTGCCCCAACATGGTTCCACTGCTCTTTACGGAGTCCTGCAGACTCAGCGTTGGCAGCGCTACTAGCCACGCAGCCAGAAATGCGGTCACGGGAGGACGCGATTTTAGGTGCCACTAGACTGGCAGCGCCACCATGTGATTCCATTGTTTTCCACTTGATGTTGCACATCGGGCATTCTGGCAGAACGGCCAGAATGTGTTGATGTGTGTCGTGAACTGCAAAATGATTGCTGCAACCGGTGGTGGTGGTGCCACCATGGTAGCTGTTAACTTGTTGGGTAACTACCACGGTGATGCAACCAAACTGCGGTGGTGGCCAGTGTGCAGGGCCCTTATATGCGAGCCAGTGGAGTATCTGTTGCTACTATTTTCTACATTTTGTGTAAAAAATGTGTAATTGAAGTTCCGGAGCGTCACCTTTTTTTTTTTGTCAATAGCTGGTGGGCCCTAAACAACGCACAACTTAAAATGTTTTTTTGGGGGGAAAAAAGTAGAAATGTGGGCCACTTTTTTTGGTTTCAACTTTTTTTAATGTTTGGAAAAAAATTATTTATTTGGTTGTATTAGGTGGGGGATGCTGAAATTTAATATGTGGATTATGACTGCACTAAAAGAAACTTGTTTTTAAAATTTTTCAAACAGCAGGACACACTTTTTCAGCCTGTACGTTGCTGTTTGGATCCAGGAAGTTGTTCTGTATGGGAGCGTCCAAAAATACATAATGCTTATTATCGTAGAAAATTCCGTATGTTTTACTATGAAGGTTAGGCTTAACAGTTAGACGTCGATCACAATTTACACTCATTCTTCATAAATTGGAGATGCACAAATATCAACAGTCTGATACTTCACTACACTCGCAAGTTTTCGACAGCTTAATAGGATTTCATGTGTCTTCTTCGGGCAATGTAAAATCGTTCCTACTCAAATCACATCTTCGCTGTTGTTGTTGTTGTTCGCGCTGCACGGCCTCGAACAACAACAACAGTGAAGATGTGATTTGAGTAGGGACGATTTTACATTGCCTGAAGAAGACAGATAAAATCCTATTAAGCTGTCGAAAATTTGTGAGTGTAGTGAAGTATCAGACTGCTGATATTTGTGCATCTCCAATTTATGAAGAATGAGTGTAAATTGTGATCGACGTACAACTGTTAATGCTTATTACTGTATCGTCTTTTATATACCCCCTCCTACCTAGTAACACGTGACACAATTTCCTCCAACCTTCTGAAGCCCATTTTTTTTCCAATTGAAGTTTAATTCTTATACGAGGAAGTAAAGGTGTAAAAGCTGCAATTTTATTCGTGTTTCTGCATGTCATTAATAAATCTTCAAAAAATATTCTCCAAATTAATAACAAGACATGAATTAAATGAAAAAAAGGAAACTGTCGAATTAACGTCTTTCTCAACTGCAACAGTCATCTCGGGCAGAGTGGGACAGTTTTCCTAGGAAGTGCCTAAGATATTTTACCGGGCAGTCAACATGGGCACGAGTACATTTCCAGTGCCCTTCTCTTCCCAAATGCACAGGGTTGGTCTGAGGCCGGGGTTGAAAAGTATTGGTGTATGAGACAGTTGTGCTAACCACTGTGACCCCAACATGGAAAAACTGGAAAACAAAATGAATAAACTGACTGCACTGGGGGAAAAAACTATTGCATACGTTGCTTTCATTGTTGCAAAACGTCTGTCCATTAGCAGTATCAAGAATTCTTGGCAGTATGTTTACGTAACAAACATTTTACCTCTACCCCATTATCAATTCGTAATGCCATAAAGACCACCGCCCCCCCCCCCTCCCTTCCCCCTCAGCATTAAGTAATTTATGGACGTTATCTTTTACTTTGAAGAAGGTTTTGGACATCAAACAAATGTCCGGTGGAGCATTTTTTGTCCTTTATTATTCTGCTTATTTAATTATTTAACTTGGTTATTGTTTTCCATTAACACCAGCAGAAAAGTGGAAACTTATTTAGTGTTAAAGACAAACTGAAGTGACAGGTGTTCTAAGGTGCCCTCTCTGTCGTCGCCTTGCATATTGTCTGAACGAAAAGTACATTTTTCAATTGATTTAACTCTGCTTGCTCCTAAATCACATGTTAAATCATAACGCTAGTAATGCTATGTTACGAATCTCAACGAATCTTTCAGGAATTTTAGATAGAATTCAAGAGATACTTTCAGTTCAGCCAATGTTAAAATTGATGGTAGTTGTGGGAGGTTCATTTTTATGTAGCCAAACATTACATTGATGTGTCTGTGCCTTTCAGATTATACAACAGGATTTGGAGGAAAATTTGGTGTCCAACAAGATCGCCAAGATAAATCTGCCGTTGGATGGGACCACCACGAGCAGTTATCACAACACGAATCACAGAAAGGTGGGTGCTGTATTTCCGTTGGCTGAGTCAAGGTTTAATTAATTTTGTTCTGCAAAGTCCTACAGTTACCAGTGAGTTCAAAGCTTGAAGCAAAAACCGGTAAATGGGGATAACAGTGGTATTTAAGGGACATCTTCAAAATAAAACTTAGTTACCACCACAGGCGAACCATTGATCTATAACGTGCGTTCGTTATAACTGGATCGCACACTGCTTGTTAAGGAGGGAGGCTAGCTCGGGCCGCACAAGCTGGTTAATGGCTCCACTTGTAATATTCATCAGGGCACTGCATGTTGTGTGAATCTTTTCATCTGCAATAACCATCGTGCAGGGCATTCGATTTCAACTGCACAGACGTTTTTCCCCAACAGACGTCATCTTGTTCGTTCTTGTGGTGCATAGAGATCCTGATTCACCATTACATACAGTGTTCACATGGCCTTTGAGACAAACAAAAAGGTGCCATGTTAGAAGTTCTCTGCTCTCCTAATTGCTTGTTTGGGCCAATAGTATGGCCTTGCCTCGATGTCAAGTGACCACTATTCTCCCACTAACACTGAGTCACGAAATAGCATAGTAATCGTAACTCAATGGGAATGAGTCGTATTGACGCCTGCTGCACTGGTAAGAAGCTCGCACTGTATTCTGCTTACCCTCGGATCCACATTCAAAATATCTGCACTGTGGTGTATTCACATGCATGAGAGTACGCTGGGCAGCCTGTATCATAACCGCACAAAGAAGAACCAGCTCTCTGTCGATGTTTTGAAGGTTGGCAGATGAAGACCTTGTTAGAACAGTTTCTAACAGACATGTTGCAGAACTTAGGTCTTGCGGCAGCAGGCTGTGCTGAACCCCACACAGCTCTTTTGCAATAGGCTAACCATTTACTGCGCTTGCTGACAACTGTATTCCATTCGGTGTCATCGTCATGGGAGTTATATTGCTCACCAGAATGTGGCTGGTAGTAATTCAATGGCGCTCTGCCCTTCTTGATGACACGCATGCGAAGAGCTCGTAACACCTTTCTGTTGCTAGAGACATCTGGCGGGGGTGGAATCTCTGACATACATGTGGCCATCATGTATGTGTTTTCCCCAACTGTAAGCATGCTATAACCTACTACAACTGTAACCTACAACATATGCGTAGGTTCTTCCGTGCTGCCCAGGATTGACCACTAAGCCCAGCTGTCCACAGCTGTTCCACAAGCAGACTGATCTGAGCCTTTGTACTATTAATTATCTCCGTCCTATAGAGGGACACAGGTCGAAATAATATATGGAAAGATTACTTGCTACCGCATTGGCTCTCTTATAAGCCATGTTCCTAGATAAATCTCACCCACAAATGGGAAAGATAAAAAATAAATAAATAAAGCCGCACATTTTCTTTTACAAACCCTTAAAAAGATGTTGATGATGAAGATGAAGAATATATAATTAATCAATAAACAAGCACTTTAGTCCTGTTAACACATTAGTCCTGTTAAAATGTCAACTGGTCAGGCATTTTTATTACCCATTTGGATACTGTGGTTATTTTGAGACAAAGGTGTTGGTCTGCGTAAAGAACTTCAGAATGGCTTGACGTGTAATTTGCACTCGAGTACTGGAAAA
Organism: Lithobius niger; assembly: GCA_023313725.1. Taxonomy (NCBI): domain Eukaryota; kingdom Metazoa; phylum Arthropoda; class Chilopoda; order Lithobiomorpha; family Lithobiidae; genus Lithobius; species Lithobius niger. The sequence continues at coordinate 17,879 of JAHWFP010029145.1, forward strand.
CTGGGGAAAAACGATTAAAATAGTGTATTTGAATATCAAAATAGGTCAAAATTAACCAAAATATGTACGTAATATTCACATACTCAAATAAACCACAGGTTGCTTACCGAAAATGTTAAAAAAAAATATGGTTGATGTGCGAACCGTTATTGTATAAAAGATAAGCAATTGATCCCCTTTGTTAGGGTACTAATCGCCATTCTTTGTTTCAGACTATGCAGTTGGGTTTGGTGGGAAGTATGGGGTTCAGTCTGATCGTCAAGATTCTTCAGCTGGTGGATGGGGAGAAGTGAACAAGGTAGAGGCACATCCGTCCCAAGTAGACATGAAAAAAGGATTTGGTGGCAAGTTTGGTGTAGAAACCGACCGAGTCGATAAGGTAATAATAATGTTTGCTTGTTTATTTTATAAATGATTCCAAAGTACAGTATTTTATGAAACTCCTTTGTGAATAAACAGTAATTCAATTTAAAAAATCAGCTTTGAAAGTGCATAAGGATAAATTTGAGTCATCATAACTCTTTAAAAACATGCACGGACAGCCATGGATTCCTCTACCTCGGTATGACGACGCTGTCTGGTCGTCGTCATCTTCTGGAGAACACGTTTAAAGCAAAAACATGATGGTGAGGGGTAATGAGTAAAGGTGACTGTTGTAACCAAAGTGGCTAGTCCGAAGCATTGCTGGATGTTGATTACGGGGAGGAGAACGGACGTACTGTAGGTCTGTTATTTTACTGGGAGGAGATCCCCTTCTGAAGGTTATGTGCAGCAGCCAACGATGTGACAAAAGACAACCGACACGATGGTGGTTCCTTCCACTTAACAGATCCATGTCTTACCTTTCATTTGACTGCTGAAGACATTTTGTTGGTGATCAAGGAGACCATGTCTGTGAAATTTGAAACAAAATCTAAATATACAAAGTTGAATGGTAGGGTGGTTGGGGTAGAGAGTTGGCACGGAATGGGAGGTAAAATCCGATAAAATTGATATTTTGAAGATTTACTCAAGATGTACTCTTTTTATCAAATTTTCAAAATCTTGACGTTGTACTTAAGTCTTACTCGATCCATGTTTGGCTGTACACAAATAAAGAGTACCAGACAGAACCTTTGATGTCTATTATGTTTCGATCCTATGAAATTAGCAGATTTGCAGATTAACTCAAAACGTATGATTTTCGAAACTTCAACCTTGACACGCGACTTAACAGTATTGTTCAATTCAAATTTACACAGTACGTTTACATGACCTAATTAAACGTTCGGTTAACCGAAAACCGTGAAAAATCTAACGTAATACTAAGATATAAAATGTAGGTCCATATATAAACTTCAATAACTCACGTTTTACTAATTAAAATAAAAATTAATTAACATAAATCACACGTTATATAACCAAAACTTATCATACACGGTGATAGCCGTGTATATATATGATTGAGTCCTCTCTCCAGCAAAACTAAAACTATTAATTTCTCCGTTTCTATCAATATATTTCAACCAAACTTGGCCAGGTAGTAGATAGCAACTTTTCCTAACTTTACACCAACTTTTATGCAATTCCGTGCAAGAGTAAAAGTTGGGAGCCACACGGAAATTTGAAAACTGTCCACTTGTTGTTGTTCTTCTTCTTGTGTGACACGGTTTCAGAAAAAAACTACGGCATCTACATAAAATCTGAAACATGATTTGAGCCAGAAATTTCCCTGGGCTTCAACCTTACAGGGACCACTTTTTCGATTGGTCCATCCATTCCGGACCCTAAACGATCATTTTGATTGTTTGTTTTAACCATTGTATTTAGGGAACAATGCTGCTCAGCAAACTCCAGATGCATTCTTCGTGCACGTGTTATGTCTTTGCTAAAAAGTTGATTGTTGAACGGTAAAATGAAAGAATCAGTGTTTCAGCTAAACGCATATAGTGATTTAAACCAAACTAAGCTACGTTGTTAATTTCGAGGCCTCTGGCCTCGAAATTTGTAGCTAGGAACGGTAGGATGGCTTATTTATTTCGTAAATGCAGGCTTTCATAGCTGAATTGAATTGTTTCAAAGAGGCCAGCAACAATGCATACATAAACCGTTGTATCCAAGGGCGTCGATTTTTCTAAAGTTGTGGGGGGGACATAGT